>CABHPH010149137.1:0-36386 GCA_902168325.1 Peromyscus nudipes | reverse complement strand
AATTTCTTTCTTCAAAGACATGAAGTTCTTGTCATACAGGTCTTTCATTTGCTTGGTTAAAATTACACAAAGATATTTTATATTACTTGAGGCTATTGTAAAGGGTGTTAGTTTCCTGATTTCTTTCTCACCCTGTTTATCATTTGTATATAGGAGGTCTACTGATTTTTTTTTTGCTTTAATCTCATATCCAGCCACCTGACTAAAGGTGTTTATCAGCTGTAGGAGTTTCCTGGTAGAATTTTTTTTTTAAAGATTTACTTATTTATTAGGTATACAGCATGTATGATTGCAGGCCAGAAGAGGGCACCAGATCTCATTACAGATGGTTGTGAGCCACCATGTGGTTGCTGGGACTTGAACTCAGGACCTCTGGAAGAGCAGTCAGTGCTCTTAACCTCTGAGCCATCTCTCCAGCCCACCTGGTAGAATTTTTGGGGTTGCTTATGTATACTATCATCTGCAAATAATGATACTTTGACTTCTTCCTTTTTGATTCGTATCTCCTTTATTTCTTTTAGTTGTCTTATTGCTCTAGCTAGAACTTCAAGTACTATATTGAATAGATATGGAGAGAGTGGACTGTCAGGGTACACTGTTTAGCTCAGGTTGGTTGAAGAAGGCATTCCCCAGATGAAATTTTAAGGCCTATGTTGTAGCAGGAAAGTCCAGCCCCTTCTGATGGACTGAACCCAGCAAACAGCCATACAAAGGTGTATTCATTGAAAGTTACACAATGTATTTCCTCATACCAAGGTCCTTAATCTAATTTACATGTCTTACTAAAGGAAAGCATCTTATGCCCTCATGACTTTAGTCCTTTATTATGTATCATTTGCAATATACAATAATACAAGAGCCTCAGGTGTGCCTGAGGCATCTTGTGATCAAAGTCATAGGATGGCTACAATGCCCCTTCAGGAAAACAATCACTGTTTCCCACTAGGATTCTTGAAGGTCAGAGTACTTCTACAAAAAGCTGTTCATTCTGGTGTCTACTCCGATACAGTGATTCTGCTAAATTCCTACAACAGTGGACAGTCTTGTTTTGTTCCTGATTTTATTGGAATTGCTTTGAGTTTCTCTCCATTTAATTTGATGTTGCCTGTTGGCTTGCTGAATATTGCTTTTATTATGTTTAGGTGTGTCCCTTATATCCCTAATTTCTCCAAGACTTTAAATATGAAGGGGTGTTGGATTTTGTCAGAGGGTTTTTGAACATCTAATGAGATAATGATGTGGTTTTTTATTTAAGTTTGTTTATGTGGTGGGTTACATTGAGAGAATTTTCATGTGTTGAATCATCCCCACATCTCTGGGATGAAGCCTACTTGATCACATGGGTGATCTTTTTTATGTGTTCTTGGATTTGGTTTGCCAGTATTTTATTGAGTATTTTTGCATCAATGTTCATGAGTGAAAATGGTCTGTAGTTCTCTGTCTTTGTTGAGTCTTTGTGTGGTTTGGGTATCGCAGTGATCGTGGCCTCAGAAAGAATTTGGCAATGTTCCTTCTGTTTCTGTTTTATAGAATAATTTGAAAAGTATTGACATTAGCTCTTCTTTGAAAGTCTGGTAGAATTCTACACTGAAACTTTCTAGCCATAGGCCTTTTTTGTTTGGGAGACTTTTGATGACTGCTTCAATTTCCTTAGGGGTTATAGGTCTACTTAAATTGTTTATCTGATCTTGATTCAACTTTGGTAAGTGGTACCTGTCAAGAAATTTGTCCTTTTAGATTTTCCAATTTTGTGGAGTACAGATTTTTGAAGTATGACCTGATGTTTCCATTTTCATTTCTGATTTTGTTGGTTTGTATATTCTCTCTCTGTCTTTTAGTTAGTTTGGATAAGAGTTATCTTTTTTGTTGATTTTCTTGAAGAACCAAGTCTTTGTTTCATTGATTCTTTGTATTCTCTTTGTTTCCATTTTATTGATTTCAGCCCTCAGTTTATTTCCTGCCATCTATTCCTCTTGGGTATGTTTCCTTCTTTTTGTTCTAGAGCTTTCAGATGTGCTGTTAAGTCACTGTATGAGATTTCTCCAAATTCTTTATGAAGGTACTTAGTGCTATGAACTTTTCTCCTTGCACCAATTTCATTGTGTCCCATAAGTTGGGTATGTTGTACATTCATTTTCATTGAATTCTAGGAAGCCTTTAATTTCTTTATTTCTTCCTTGACCCAGTGGTAACTCAGTAGAGAGTTATTCAGTTTCCTTGAGTTTGTAGGCTTTCTGTTGTTTCTGTTATTGTTGAAATCCAGCTTTAATCCATGGGGGTCTGATAAGACACAAGGAGTGAATTCAATCTTTTTTTGTATCTGCTGAGTCTTGCTTTGTGGTAACATATGTGGTCAATTTTGGAGAAGGTTCTATGAGGTACTGAGAACTTATGTTTGGGTGAATTGTTCTATAGATACCTGGTAGGTCCATTTGACTCATAACATCTATTAGTTCTTTTATTTCTCTGTTTAGTTTCTGTCTGATTGACCTGTTCATTGGTGAGAATGGGGTGTTAAAGTCTCCCACTATTATTGTGTGGGGTTCAATGTGTGATTTAAGTCTTAATAATGTTTCTTTTACAAATTTGGGTACCTTCCCATTTGGGGCATAGATGTACCAAACTGGTGGATTTTTCTTTTGAAAAATGAAATGCCTCTCTCCATCTCTTAATTTTGGTTTGAACTCTATTTTGTTAGAGATTAGGATAGCTACACCAGCTTGCTTTTTAGGTCCATTTGATTAGAAAATCTTTTTCCAACTCTTTACTTGAGATAATGTCTATCTTTGATGTTGAAGTGTGTTTCTTGTATGGAGCAGAATGATGTATCCTTTTTCATATTCATTCTATTAGCCTGTGTCATTTTATTGGTGTATTGAGTCTATTGATATTGAGGGATATAAATAACCAATGATTGTTAATGCCTGTTATTTCGATGTTGGTACTGTTGGTGAGGGTAGTATGTGTGTGTGTGTGTGTGTGTGTGTGTGTGTGTGTGTGTGTGTGTATCTGTGTGTGTGTTTCCCTTCTTTGGGTTTTGCTGGTGTGATTTTATCTATTTTTTGTGTTTTTGTGGGTGTAGTTAACTTCCTGGATTTGGAGTTTTTCTTCTAGTACCTTCTGTAGGGCTGGATTTGTGGATAGGTATTGTTTAAATTTGACTTTGTCATGAAATATCTTGTTTTCTCCATCTATGGTGACTGACAGTTTTGCTTGGTATAGTAATCTGGGCTGGTATCCATGGTCTTTTAGAGTCTGTAAAACATCAGTGCAAGCCCTTGTGGATTTTAAAGTATCTGTTAAGAAACCTGGTATGATTCTAATAGTCTGCCTTTATATGTTACTTGGCCTTTTTCCATTGCCACTTTTAATATTCTTTCTTTGTTCTGTATGTTTAGCATTTTGATTATTAAGTGACGAGGGGATGTTCTTTTCTGATTCAATCTATTTGTTGTTTGTAAGCTCCTTGTACCTTTATATGCATGTCCTTTTCTAGGTTTGGAAAACTTTCTTCTATGATTTTGTTAAATATATTCTCTGAGTGCTTGAGCTGGGTGATTTCTCCTTTTTCTATTCTTATTTTTATGTTTGGTCTTTTTATAGTGTCCCAGATTTCCTGTATGTTTTATGTACAGAATTTTTTAGATTTAAAAATTTTTTACACATTTTCTTTGACAGATGAATCTATTTCCTCTATTGTGTCTTCAATGCCTGAGATTCTTTCTTCCATCTTTTGTATACTGTTGGTGGTGTTTGTGTCTGTAGTTTCTTTTCACTTACCCAGATTTTCCATATCCAGGATTCCATCTGTTTGTGTTTTCTTTATTGCTTCTATTTCCATTTTCAGGGTTTGAACAGCTTCTTTCAGCTGTTTGTGTTTTCTTAGCATTCTTTTAGGAATTTATTGATTTCATCCAACTTTTTTTTGTCTTTTCATCAGTTTCTTTAAGGGATTTTTTTCATTTCCTCTTTAAGGACCTCTATAATCTTTATAAAAATCATTTTAAAGGTAATTTTCTTGTGCTTCAACTGTGTTGGATTGTTCAGGTCTTGCTGTCATAGAATGTTGGTGCCATATTGCTCTTCCTGTTATTGTGTTCTTACACTAGCACTTATGCATCTGGATTTGGGATAATTATAGGCGTTGATTTCTGCATTTGTCTTTGTTGGAAGTTGCCTTGTTCCTTGGTTTCTATTTACTCTCTGGTCTTCTGGCCTAAATGGCCAAGAATTCTGGTGACTAGTGAGTCTTCAGTCTTCTACTAGTGACTAATGGCTCAGTATGGTGTCCCCTCTGGAGTTTTTGGAGCCCCTAGATCTGGTCTGGCCTCTGGTAAAGTGGAAGTCTTTTTCTGAAGTTATAGGTCAGGAATTGGTGCCCAGAGGAGGGTATGCAGTCTGGGGTCCCTAGGACCTAGCCTCCAGTACAGCTGCTGGGTCTGGGGTCCCTAGATCCGGCCTATGCTCTGGTAAATCTGAAGTCTGCTTCCAAATTTGCTGGCTGGGATATGCAGCCCAGTGGAGGGGGTGCAGTCTGGGGTTGTTGGGCAGGTTTTAAAGAGTATTAGTGGGCAGTGGGCTATGTCTTACCTGAGGTCCCTAGATTCTGCCTGGCCTCTGGTAAAGGTGAACAGTTCTTCTAAAGTATTAGGCTGGGATATGGATCCCTGGGAGGGGGTACAGACTGGAATTGTTGGGTGGGTTTTCTGGAGTGTTAATGGGCAGTGGACAGTGTCTTACTTGGGATACCTAGATGTGGCCTGGCCTCTGGTAAAGATGAAGTCTTCAGAAGTTGTAGGCTGAGATACGGAGTCCAGGGAAGGGGTAGGGTCTGGGGTTGTTGGGCAGGCTTAATGGGGTTAAGTGGGCAGTGGGCAGTGTCTTATCTGGGGTCCAGTAAAACTGCTGGAGCTGTGGGCCCTAAGGTGAAGCCTAGGGGAGGAGAGTCTTGTTTTGAATTTTTTTAAATGAAAGTATTTTGCCTGTATGCATGCATATGCACCACATGTGTGCCTGTTCCTCACAGTAGTCAGAAGACAGCCTCAGAACCCCAGAACATGGAATTATAGATAGTTGTGAGCCCCTATGTAATATTTGCAATTGAGCCTACCTCTTCTGTGAGACCAGCAAAAACTGTTAACTACTGAGCCATTTCTCCTACCCTATGTTGTTTATTTATGATGAACATTTACATTGCCAATGTTTTCATCTGTCCATTTGTCACTGTTTAAATACACATTCCCTTTTAGTAACTAGATCTCATTAATAGTACCATTTAAACGGGGACATTTCAGATTTTTGGGAGATGAATACAGAACTGGACTGAATGCATAACTCTTGTAGGAACTTTAGTAAAACCTCTTGAGTTCTTTCTATCTTGTCTGTTTGTTTGTTTGAGTTTTGGAGGGGAGTCCTGGAACTCATAGACCAGACTGGCATCCAGCTCAATGAAATTCACCTGCCTCTGCCCCCTGAGTCCTGGAATTAAAGACATGAGCCAATACACCCAGATTACACATTTTTTTTGAGTTAGTAATTGTTTATACAGTTTCTCTGATGTGTACTCAGTACTGTTGATCTGCTTGCTTCTCTCTCTCTTTATGTCTGTTAACTGGCATTTTTCTTATTCAAAGGGCATAAAAATGACAGGGGTGAATCTCCTTTTACGTTTCCTTCTAAAGTAATTTGGTAATTACATTAGCACTTCTGTGTCATGGAATAAGTATGGGAATCACCAGAATTGTATGAATTTATTATCAAAGAAGGATACATTTACAGCATTGTCACTATCGCGCTTTCCGTTGTGCACATGTGTGGGATATTTTAGAATGCAGTGACCTATGGTGATGTGCATGTTGACTTCACTTGGGAAGAGTGGGCTTTGCTGGATCCTTCCCAGAAAAATCTCTACAAAGATGTGATGCTGGAGACCTACAGGAACCTCACTGTGATAGGTAAGACTGTGAATTTTTCCTTCCCTTTCCCAAATAAGGGGACAACTGTTTCTTCTGTAATTTTGACTGATAAAGACTAAGAATGAGGTGAATAAATTAGGCAGGGTTCTAAGATAAACTGATGATAATAACTTATTTTGCATAATTTCCAATAATATATCATACATTTTCTGGTACTATATTTTAGGCTACAATTGGGAAGACCATAATATTGAAGAACATTGTCAAAGTTCTAGAAGACGTGGAAGGTAATTTTCATCTGCAAGTGGATACAAATGTGCCTCTGAAGAAATTTTAATGTTTCCTGGAAGTTTTAAAGAAAGCAACAGTATAAATAAGCACAGTTTTAAGTATATTGATAATTATTAAGTTCTTGCAAAACCATGTACTTCAATGTCAGGGAGCTGGTTTGTGTTTGCAAGGCATTCTTCTAAGAAAGAAGACAAGGAAACAACATTTTAACAGATATCACTATTTTAATCACAGCTCCATGATAACTATGCTGTAGAACTGCCAATCTGTTTACTTTATATGATTCATATATTGCAAAGACATACATGTAGAGTAGGTGATAAGTATATGTCCAAAATCTTCTTATAAGTGAATAGTTCATGGTAAAGCTAGTGTTACTCATATACTTGTAAAGACTTTGCTAAGTTTAATGAGCAGGGCTGTTTATGAGACTCAAGAACATTGTTGTGGAGAAACCTAAATCACTAAACCACATGTCTTTGAGAAACAAGAAGTCAAACTGTGTGAATTGCAATGTGGAAACCTTTCAGTTATTTTTCCTTTCACAGGTATATTAGATGTCACAATGGATACAAGCCATGTGAGCATAGAGATATTTAAAGAAGCAATGTACCTCTCTCTCTCCCAGAATAATTAAAAGATATATAGTAGTCCCCACTTTAAGTAGAGTTATTGAATGTGATACAAGTTTGTGATTAATTGGTTTTCCAACTCCATTGGAATACATTAGCAAACTCATACTGCACAAAAGCTCTATGAGTATTAGGAATGTAGCAATTCATCTGTTTGTCCTGGTTCACTTTGCAAATGTAGTATGACTCACAGTATAGGAAAATTTATGAATGCAATTAGTGTGGTAAAGCTCTGAATTCTTCAATTCACTTCAAATATGTGAAAAAACTCATATGGAAAAAGGATGGTATAAATGTGAGCCATGTAATAAAGGCTTTTACCATCACAGGTATTTTCAAAAGTGCAAAATAACTTATAATGAAAGGGAACACTCTAAATGTAAATAAAGTGATAAAACGTTAAGATCTGATTCCTCTTTACAATTAAACCAAATTGTAAAATTAATTCATTTAGGTTAAAAGATTCATCAGTGTAATGAATGTGGTAAAGTTTATACATGTGGCAATTTTCTTCATAGGCATGAAAGAAGTCATACTGGAGAGAAACCCTCTGAATATACTCAATGTACTAAAGCCCTTACATATCACATTCATCTTCAAAGACATGAAAGAATTCATACTGGAAAGAAACTCTATGAATGTAATCAGTGCAGTAAATCCTTTGCATGTCACAATGGTCTTCGAAATCATGAAAAAAATTATAATGAAGAGAAACCCTATGAATGTAAGCAATGTGGCAAAGCCTTCACATGTCAGAGTAGTCTCCTAAGACATAAAATAACACATACTGGAGAGAAACCCTATGAATGTAAGCAATGTGGTAAGGCCTTTGCATATCATAGTTATCTCCAAATACATAAAAGAACACATACTGGAGAAAAACCCTATAAATGTAATGAATGTGGTAAAGCCTTTTCATGTCATGGTCATCTTCGAAAACATAAAAGAACACATACTGGAGAGAAACCTTACAAATGTAATGAATGTGGTATAGCTTTTGCACAAAACTGTAATCTCCAAATACATAAAAGAACACATACTGGAGATAAACCCTACAAATGTAATGAATGTGATAAAGCCTTTGGACGTCATGGTCATCTTCAGATACATAAAATAACACATACTGGAGAGAAGCCCTACAAATGTAATGAATGTGGCAAAGACTTTGCACGTCATGGTGATCTTCAAAGTCATGAAAGAATTCATAGTGGAGAGAAACCCTACAAATGTAGTGAATGTGGTAAAGCCTTTACACGCCATAGTGATCTTCAGAGTCATGAAAGAACACATACTGGAGAGAAACCCTACAAATGTAATGAATGTGGTAAAGGCTTTGCACATCACAGTTATCTCCAAAGACATAAAAGAACACATACTGGAGAGAAACCCTACAAATGTAATGAATGTGGTAAAGCCTTTGCGTGTCATGGTTACCTTCAAATACATAAAAGAATACATACTGGAGAGAAACCCTACAAATGTAATCAATGCAGTAAAGACTTTGTAGATCACACTCATCTTCGAATACATAAAAGAACACATAGTGGAGAGAAACCCTACACATGTAATGAATGTGGTAAAGCCTTTGCACGTTATAGTTATCTCCAAATACATAAAAGAACACATATTGGAGAGAAACCCTTCAAATGTAATCAGTGTGGTAAAGCCTATATATGTTATAGTCATCTTCGAATACATAAAAGAACACATACTGGAGAAAAACCGTACAAATGTATTCAATGTGGCAAAGCCTTTGCACATCATAGTCATCTTCGAAAACATAAAAGAACACATACTGGAGAGAAACCCTACAAATGTAATGAATGTGGTAAAGCCTTTGCACAAAATTGTAATCTCCAAATACACAAAAGAACACACACCGGAGAGAAACCCTACAGATGTAATGAATGTGATAAAGCCTTTGCACGTCATGGTCATCTTCAGATACATAAAAGAACACATACTGGAGAGAAGCCCTACAAATGTAATGAATGTGGCAAAGACTTTGCACGTCTGAGTGATCTTCAAAGTCATGAAAGAATTCATAGTGGAGAGAAACCCTACAAATGTAGTGAATGTGGTAAAGCCTTTACACGTCATAGTGATCTTCAAAGTCATGAAAGAATTCATACTGGAGAGAAACCTTACAAATGTAATGAATGTGGTAAAGTCTTTGCACATCACAGTTATCTCCAAATACATAAAAGAATGCATACTGGAGAGAAACCCTACAAATGTAATGAATGTGGCAAAGCCTTTGCCCGTTGCAGTAAACTTAAAATACATGAAAGTACACATACTAGAGAGAAACCCTATGAATGTAATCAATGTGATAAAGCCTTTGCACTTCCCAATTATCTACAAAGACATAAAAGAACACATACTGGAGAGAAACCCTACACATGTAATGAATGTGGTAAAGCATTTGTACATCACAGTTATCTCCAAATACATAAAAGAATACATACTGGAGAGAAACCCTATGAATGTAATCAATGTGGTAAAGCCTTTTTACGACACAGTCAACTTCAAATACATAAAAGAACACATACTGGAGAGAAACCCTATGAATGTAATCAATGTGGCAAAGCCTTTGCAGATAGCAGTCATCTTCGAATACATAAAAGAACACATATTAGAGAGAAACCCTATGAATGTAAGAAATGTGGTTAAGCTTTTACGTGTAGCAGTATTTGAAATTATGAGAAAAAATCATACTGGAGAGAAACACTATAAATGTAGTCAGTGTGGAAAAATTTGCACTTCATGGTAGTCTTTAGACAAGAGTAAAACATTTAGTGTGTAATCAATCTGTTAAAGCCTTTGCACATCATATTAGTTCCTGAGAACCTGAAAGAACTCATACCAAAGCAGATCTGACTATAAAGTATTTGATAAGATCTTTAGCCAACACAGTCAGTTATACAAGATTATTTATTCCAGAGAAAAAGACCTGACAAGGGTCAAAAATCTGTTCAAGCATTATGATGTACATCTTTATTTTATTTGCATCTGTAAACTCATGTGGACAAAATCCCTATGAATTTAAACTATGAGGTAGCCCTTTTAGATTTCACTTTTTTCTTCAATTACATGAAAGAATTTGTCTGGTGCAAATCTTCATCAGTATGTATTAGTGCCTTTTCTGTTGCTGTGATAAAATGTAATGTATAAGGCAACTTATAAAATAGTTTAATTTGGCTTATGGTTCCAGAGGGATATAGTATCACAATGAAAATGACATGGCAACAGGCATCAGACATGGTAAAGCAGGAAGTTCAGAGCTCACCTCCTGAATCTGCAGCAGCATGAAGCAGAGAGAAGGAGCTGGAAAGGGTATGTGGATGTAAACTCTCAAGCCAACCTCCAGTGACATATTTCCTCCAACAGGATAGAATTTCTTAAATCATCCCTATGATACCACCAACTGAGAAGGATTGACTTCTCTGACTTTAAGCCTACATGCTTGTTTTCTGTTCCTTGAACAAATTCATGATTCAGAAAAACTCCATAGGTAAGCCTTTAGATGCCTAAACATCTGGGTAACAGGAATGAATGCTTACATGAGAAAAACACCCATGAGTGAAAATTTGTTCAGTGATTTATGTCTTTGTGTGGGTATGTGCATGTGCATGTGCATGTGCATGCTGGTCCCCAAGATGGTTAGACCCTGTAATCTTCTTGTAGTAGGAATTATAGGAAATTGTCAAAATTCTGACCTTGGTCCTGGGAATGAACCTGTCTTAACTGCTCTACTATATCTCTAGCCCTGTAAATATTTTAAAGCCTTTTTCTTTGATGTTAGGAATAGGAAGGAACTCATACACAAGAAAAACCATATTCATGTAAATGATTTGGTAAAGACTTTAGAAATCACAGTTGCCTTCACTTTCAAGAAAAAAAGTTTCATCTCTTTTTTCATCATAACCTTGAAGGCAGTCAGTTATTTACCATGTTCACTCAAGTGTAATGGTAGAGATCACCAATTGTGGTTTGTATTTTGAAATATTAGTAATATGTATTGAACTGTGGTGTATGTGTGGCAAACCCATTTACTGAAGGTTATTTGGTGGTTCACATTTTCCTTCTGTGGTTTCTGTTCATCTTCTAGTGTGCTTTCACCTGGTGATAGGTATTTTTCCTGCTGTAATGTATAGAACTGGATACCATCATCTAAATGGTCCATCATTTAATTGAATATCAGGCAGTGTGTGACCATACTTTTCAAGTAAGGGAATATGTGAAAGGGTGGTCAGTTGTTTTTCCTGGTTTTGCTTTTCATATATTCACAAATTCCCTCGAGATGTTGTTTTTACCCAGCCTGGTTTGTATGTCAGTAAATAGTCAAGGCTACATTTGACCTCTTGATTCTCTTATGTCATCCTCTTAAGAGCAAGTCTAAGACTAGAAGATGTACCCCCAACATGTCAAGTTTTGTGAACACATTTTAATAATGCTAATGTTAAAATGCTTAGTAGAAGTAACTATAAGAAACATTAAATACCTCCTGTGTGTATCCAAAGCAGCATTTTCATCTCTTTGGTAGAGATGTAATAAAGTAGGATAATCAGCAATCAACTGTATATCTCATAAATAGCTTGATGGTTTAGTGGTTTGAAAGAAAATGGCCCCCAAAGGGAGTGTCACTATTAGGAGGTATGGTCTTGTTGGAGTTGGTATAGTTTTGTTAGAGAAAGTGTGTCACTGTGGAGGTGGGCTTTGATGTTTCATATATGCTCATTAAAAACTGACCACTAGCCGGGCGGTGGTGGCACACGCCTTTAATCCCAGCACTTGGGAGGCAGAGCCAGGCAGATCTCTGTGAGTTCAAGGTCAGCCTGGGCTACCAAGTGAGTTCCAGGAAAGGCGCAAAGCTAACCAGAGAAACCCTGTCTTGAAAAACCAAAAAACAAAACAAAATAAAACAAAAATTCTGACCACTTCCTGTTGCCTTTGGATCAAGATGTAAGGACTCTCAGCTCAGCCCCATGTTTGCCTGCATGCTGCTTTGCTTACCACCATGACTATAAAGGAGTAAACCTCTGAACTGTAAGTGAGTCATCCCATTAAATGTTTTCTTTATAAGAGTTGCTGTGGTCATGGTGTCTTTTCACTCCAATGGAAACCTTAACTAAGACAATGTACTGTGGGCATGTATAAGTTCTTTGACATTTCATGCTTCTTCATATCTCCATTAGTTACCCATTGAAGTACTGCCTAATAATGTAACAGCAACAAAATTTATTTTTTAAACAACATTTCTGGTGTGTGTATGTGTGTGTGCGTGTAATGTGATTATCGGTGTTTAGGCCGTGACAGATATATGGAGACCAGAAGACAACTTTGTAGGACGTACATTTGGCCATCTATATATGATGATCAAAGTCAGGTTACCAGCCTTGCACACATTTCCCACTGAGCCATCTAACTGATGCTCGAATACAATAAGTGGATAGATTGTATCAGTAAACTATTGTGTTTTCAGATGGGAAACATTTTCAGCTAAGGATGGGGGAAAATAGGACAATTTGAATAATAAATTCTATCTGCAAATGAAAATGATGTACAGCTATCTTTTTTAGAATGTGTTAGTTTATTCTGAGAACACTTTGTCAGAAACACAAATGAACGCCAGAGAATTATCTTACTGGGTAAAGTTGGTTGCTGCTAAGCCTGATGACCCGAGTTCAATCTCTGGGAGATCTGCATTTTCCCACAAGTTTTTCTCTTATTTCTACATTTGGGCAGTGGCATATGTACACTCACATACCAGCACATAAATAAAGAATTTTAAAACCCAAATAAGTGCCATTGAAGTCACTTGCAGCCAAATGAACTCCCTACATTTCATCTCTAGAGCTCCCATGGGAGAAGTAGATAATAGTCACCTGTAAGTTGCCCTCTCACTACCGATGCACACTATGGCACAGGTGTATACACACAACATAGTTCCAACATTTTCAAGTGGGTGAAAATTCAAAAGCAAGGAAATAATCCATTTTTGAGAACATATGGAATGATTTGCCAGTTTAAATTATAATTATAGAATATCAAGAAGTACTACTGTTCATCAGAACAATGATAGTTCCTTTTTAAATGTTTTACCCTTTCATTCTCTGACTCAAAGATTGGTCATTCTAAAAACATATCTCAGCTGGGTTTTATGCACACCCGTAATTCCAGCACTTAGGAGACAGTGGCAAGCCAATATTTCTGAGTTTTAGGCCAGCTTGGTCCACACAGTGAGTTTCAGGATAGCAATGGCTATGTGGAGATATCCTTTCTCAAAAAAATTTTGAAAATGAAAAAGTAATCTCAGATTATGGAATTTATCCTAATATAATCTGACTGAACTCTGACTGGTTTCAATAAAACCTTTTATTATCTTTACTCACATCAAGAGCATTGAGTTAACAAGGAAAATAAGAGACAATGTGGAGAGTCCATTCACAGAGGGATAGAAACCCATTGATTCCTCCTGCAAACATCTGATGGACTTTCATCACTTTCAAGTGATAGGAGACAAAAGGAATAATAAGACATTGTCACCTTCTGCATTTTAGTAATATATCTGAGAGCTGGAGAGTTTGCTTAGTAGTATTGCTTCTTTTGTGTACCCAAGTTGGGTTCCTAGCACCCACACAGATGGCTCAGGACTACCTTTATTTACAGATACAGGAGATCTGATGCATTCTTCTGGCCTCCTAGGGTAACAGATAAGCAAATGGTGAAGAGACAGATATATATGTGATTCCATATTGTAAAAAAGGTTTTTATGTATGTATTACTTTAAAAAAATAAAATTAATTCAGGTGTGTAAGTTTTGCCAGTGTGTATACCAAGTGCATCCCTGGTATCAGCAGAGGCCACAAGAGGGTGTCTGATTCCCCAAGATTGGAATTACAGATAGTTGTATGCCCATAGAGGTCAGAGGACAACCTGCAAGAGTTGGCCCTCTCCCTCCACAGTGTAGGTCCCATGGACTAAACTTAAGTTGTCAGGCTTAGTGGCAGACACCTTTATCCAATGAAGCATTTTAATGGCCCATGAATACTTTCTTACAGCCAACTCAAACAAAGTAGCTGAGCTCATATTTAAATTCAGCACAGAGGCAAGACTGTAAAAAGTGGAGTGCAGATAGTTCTGACCCGAGTTAGCTAGGCTGGAAACATTAGCATACTCTGTCAAGTGTCACAAGATCGTTGTATGGATAGGGATCCATTTGGACAGTGTGTGCAGATTCCAAAGGCAAGGATTAACCCCTTCCAGCATTTAGTTTATTTCCTTTGCAGCATATGCACTTAACAGAAACACAAGCCTTCCTCTTCAGGTTTCACTGCTGCTCTGTCTCCATCTTCATTGACAACTCCATAGGTGTCTTCCAAAGTAGAAACAATCTAAGAAAAATGCGAAGCAAGTGCAAAAACAATCACATCGTGTGCAGCTGTCTCTCTTGCCAGGGGCAGGAATACGAACCTTCTGCCCTTTGACTTGTGGCATATCAAAAGGACACCCTGCTCAATAGTGCCTGACACTGCTTCCTAGCCGTGGGAGGTGGCTCCAGGACTCTGTCTACTTTGTGTGGATTAGTAGCTAAGAGTGAAAAGACATGTCTGTGACTGGCTGAAGAAAAAAAAGAGTTTCCCTCAAAGTTTGATTTCCCCCTTAACCACTTAACCTGGCAGAATGGAAGTTTTTGCTTGCTTACATAAGTATTGGTGATTTTTGTGTGGGTTTCCTCTTTAAAAGTCCTTCCCCATACCCCTCCTGGACAGCAGTCTCAAATTTGGCTCAGAGATTATTCATCCTGTTACCAGCTACTCAATAAATCTTTAAGCATAATTGAATTGAGTCTATGGTCTTTTCCCAGGGGTCACAAACTCCATAATACTAGCTGCAGCATTTTCTGGGCACTCATGCAGTATGGGGATTGTAGTTGCTGGGAGCCCTCTCGTGACACTAGGAAATAGGGAGTTTTCTCTGCCCTCTCTGCAACTCTCCCTCTTTCCCATTCAAAAGCAAGCTTCTTTCCCTCTTCTTTGGAAGTCCTGTCTGCAGTACAAAGTGTGTCCTTCCCCTGTTCCTGTAGCACTCCCAGGATTCCAAGGCTGAGACTTTCAGTCTTGACTTAGCTCTTTACCCCTTTAGTAGGTAACAGTTAATCCTGTGCTCTTAACGAAATACTCAGGGATTTATCCATTTGGGTCACCAGCTGCTTGAACACCTCTATGTGACTTCCCCATTCATATGAGGGCCAGTTTCCCTGGGCTCCACTTTCCAGCTCCCAGGGGACCAAGTCAGTCTCACCACTGAATGAGAATGATCAGAGAGATCCAGTTCATGATTTTTTCCCTCCTGGAAGGCAGTTCCAAGTCATCAAAATAATTGGGGTAAGATACGATCCTGGCATCTCTGCTCACCTTGCACAGGAAGACAAAGAATTACAAAGAGCTCACTGCAATCAGCTTACCTGAAGACAGGCAGAGAAGTCTTAGCACTGAGCCTCTGGATTTGGGCTCAAGTACAATTCAGAGGAGGAAGAGGATTCTATGCAATTAGAAATCACTCTTACCAAAACAGGAACAAATACATCACAGGTTGATGGAAGGCAAAACCCAAAATTATACCTTGTGGGCAATGAGTTCTATTTACAGCTAAAACAGATTTTTTAAAAATTCCTGTTTATTTGATGCTGTATCCTAGCTAAGAGATAAGTCAGTTTGTTGTGTTAAGTCCTTGTTAATTAATTCCATTTGTCCTGTGCTAAGGTAATTAAGACTTCCATTTGTAATCAAGAATAAGGTCCTGGTCTGATGTAAACTTGCCATTCACTTGATGTATATCCTTGCCTTTGTTCATCCCTTTTCCATTGTATCCTTTTAACAATGAATAACCATCAACCTTCTCACCCCTGTAAACACCTTATCTCTCCTGTAAGAGAGACTTCCAGGACTTGGGGGGGGGCGGAGACAGTTGGTTGGCCAGTCTTGGGTGCACCCAAATACAGCTTACTTTAAGCTGGACAGTCATGGACTTATTCCTTTCTTACTTGAGAATCTTAAGATTAACATATGGAGGCCACAGTAGGATAGACTATCCACCCCAATTCTGCTGAAGTTGGAGTTGAGCTCTTCACTCTGGAATCCTTGAGAGACTGGTGAGCCACCGAGGGGTGTGTACACCTTGGGATAGCTAATCTAGGTGACCCATGGCTCTGGGGAAGTGCTTCCCACTCTGTGAACTCCTGATATGAATGGCTACACTTGAAAAGAAAAAAAGCAAGGATTTTTTCCTCGTCTCCCCTTGCCTCCATGAGGAAGCATCCCTCTAGTAAGTCATTGGTTCTGTGGGATCCTAGTTTGGTGACAGAGGATCTGATGAGGCCCACCAATCCTTTGTCCAGGGCAAAGGGGGATGCCCCATGGCCTACTGGTTATTTCTGGTTAATTGGGATTTCAGCCAGAGCCACCAGTTGTTTTCTGACCTACCTTGGAGCTCTGAGCATGCCCTGATGACACTGGGGACCAAGTCAAAAACTTTGGAGAGGCCCAGCACCTTGATGCCACTGTCAGAAGTGTTCCAATGCCTAGGCTACACAACAAAGGCAAGGATGTCCCAAGGCACTGGGAGTCAGACCTAGAGTTTGGAGAGGCCCAGTGTGGGGATGTCAGGCAGTCCAGGGGTTGTACAAAGAGTCAACTAAAACAGCCTCTGATCTGTTAAATTCTCTTGGTCAGACTGATGAAACATCTGTGTGACACCAATTGCTACTGTCCTCTCTGTTATTTTTGTTTTGTGTCCTGCCTTATGTCTTGTCTGTCTTTGTGTGTTATGACTTGCGGTGACTAAATTAGATGAATGCATGACATAGGAAACAAGCCTGGTAAGGTGGGCAGCCCTCTAACCTGCGTTCTAAAAAACTTTAACAAGCTTACCCCTATAGTTAGGAAAGATTCCAGCTATCCCATCATCATCAAGATTGGGCTGCGAGGGCCGGAGAGATGGTTCAGAGGTTAAGAACACCGACTGCTCTTCCAGAGATCCTGAGTTCAATTCCCAGCACCCACATGGTGGCTCACAACCATCTGTAATGAGATCTGGCACCTTCTTCTGTGTACATAATAAAGAAATTTAAAAAAGATTGGGATGCGAATGTCTTGTGAGCTTGAGTGGCCCAAATTTGGGATCAACTGGTCCCCAAGAGCACTTTTAACCCACAAGTGGCCTGGACAATAGTAAATATCCATGGCAATCCTGGCCATCCAGATCAAGTTGTATATTTTTTTGCCCTGGGCCAAGGCCAATTCTGCACTGCCTTCCTGGATGAGAGTATTCATGATCCAGAGTGAATAGGGCAGCCAAGCTCTCCTAGTTAGCAGAAGAGCCTTCCAGGAGGTGGCTGCCAGACTCACGAGCCCCCTCCAAAACCTGCTCTAGGAAAATCTGCCCTGCAAGCCCAAGACTTTATTCTAAAGCTAGTCCTTCAGGAGTTGCCTGAAGACTTGGAGTCTCCTCCCCACTTATAACCATTTCTACCTGAGCTTCCTTCAGTGTCTGAGTATCATCCCATCCAACACATCTAGCACTGCCCAGAAGGCCACAGACATATGTGTCTCCAGAACTGGCTCCTACCCCACCACCTCATCACCCTCCCCGGCTCCCTATTTCCTCCATTCCTGGCTCCCATTTCCAGCTCCTGTATTTCTCCCTGACCCCTCACCCCCAATGACCAGCAGGGGACCCCAAACTGTTCTCCAGCTCCTCTACCCATCCCCTCCCAGGTCTCCTTGAACCCTCTCCTGCTCCCTCTTTCCCTGCCCCACAACCTGTCTCCTCTCAACCTATTCCAGCCTTCTCTGCAACGTACCTGTCAGGGCATCCTGGATGCCCATCACCACTCTGCTTACATCTTCTCCCTGAACTCTCATGCCAGCAAATTCCATCCACCTTTCCCGAACTCTCAATCACTGACTCCAAGGCAAGACCTGTTTCTGCCCTTGCCCCCTTGCAGGCAGTATCTGGATGGAGACTATATTGCTTTTTCTACTACAGACCTCTACAGCTGGAAAAACCAGAACTCTCATTTCAGTGTCAGTCCTGATTCTCTGATTGCTCTAATTCTGTCCTTTTCAATCATCTCCTTATGTGGAATGACACTCAGCAGATTGTCCAAACTCCCTTCACCATGGAAGAGAAAAAGCAGAATCTTACAAAGGTGGCTGAGGCAATCACTGGGACAGCCACACTGCCTGAAAAATGGAGGGCTGGGAAGAGTGAGTCTTGCCAAGGTGAAGGCCTCCTTGGAATTATAACACTGAGAAAGGTAGGAAAATGCTCAGCATCTATCACCAGACTCTGAGAGAGGGATGAACAGAGCAGCATGCAGGCCCACAAATCTGTCTAAGGTAACTGACATAAGGAAGGGACTAGAAGAATCACCTTCAGCTTTCCCAGAGAGCCTCCTGGAAGCTTATTGGCTATATAATTCTATGGATCTGGAGGACATAGCAAACCTTAGGATGATTAACTTGAATATTGTCTCCCAGTTGCCCCCTGATATATGTAGGAAGATTAAAAAGTTTTATGGATTTGCAGGGAAGAATAAGTCAGAGCTATTAAAAATAGCCCAAAGGATATTGGACAGACAAGAAAAATAAGGCTGACCAAATGGCCAAAAGATGGGCCAAGCCACAGTGGCAGCACTGCAGGACACAGTCATTATTATCAGGAAGAAAAACTACTACCAAAAGATCAATGTTCTTACTGCAAAGGAATGAGGCATTGACAAAAATGAATGCCTGCAGGGAAAACAGGTGGACTCCTGATGAGCATCAGGACAGAAGACCACCACTGAGGCAGGTAGGCCCCAAACCTAAATTGATCCTGCCTATGGAAGACTAGTAGGGCCAAGGCTCCTTTGAATTGAGTCCCAAGGAACCTATGGTAACTATTAATGTCAGGGCAGCCTATTGACTTCCTGATTGACACTGAGGTCACTTACTTGTTCCTGTAGTAGCCCCTGGGACCTCTCACCAGTCAGACAATGAAGATACAAGGGGCAACGGAGGATGTGAAACAATACAAGTGTACCACTGACCTTACTGTTGGCTTGGGTCAAGGAACTATAACCCATCTCTTATTGTCATCCCTGAATGCCTCTTCTCATTATTGGGGGCAGGATCTCCTGAGCAAACTTCAGGCCGTGATTTTGTTCTTGGGGACAACCCCCAGGTTACAAGTGGGAGGGCCTGCAAAAGTCTTGACTATAACCTCCCCACTAAGCCAAGAATACCTGCTCAATCCAAAAAGTCCCTCTCACTCCCAAGATGGGAAATGGAAAATGTTATTAATTCAAGATGTTTCCAGAGTATGGGAAGAGGACAATCCCTCTGCCCTGGCCAAATATGTGCCACCTTTGTAGTACAGTTTACATCTGGGGCCATGCCCACTTGAGCCAAGTAGTACCCTATCAGCTCATAAGCCAGGGATCAGGGTATACATCAGATGCCTCCTTAAAGCAGGTATACTCATTCCCTGCCAGTCAGCCTGGAATACCCACTTGTTGCCTGTCCCAAAACCTGGAACTCAAGACTATAGATGAGTACAAGGCTTAAGAGAAGTAAACAAATGGGTGGAGGCCATTTACTGCACAGTTCTGAACCCATACACTATGCTCAGTTTATTACCACCAGAACACAAGTTTCATACTATATTGGATCTAAAGAACGCATTCTTCTCCATCCCCCTATCAAAATTAAGTCAACCCATTTTCACATTTGAGCAGACTAACCCTGAATTAAGACTATCAGGACAACACACATGGACCAGATTGCCTCAAGGATTTGAGAACTCTCCTACCATCTTTGATGAAGTAGTCAACAAGGGCTTAAGCCTCTGTTACTTTGCTCCAATATGTGGATGATTTACTTTAGCAGCAAAAAATGAAGAAGACTGTTTAAGAGCCACTTGGGGCCTTTTAGAGATTCTGGACCAATTAGGATACAAAGTCTCCTAGAAGAAGGTTCAAATTTTCTCACTTTAGGTTACCTACTTGGGTTATGGATTAAAAGAAGGAAAAAGATAGCTGTCCCAAGCCCCCATAGTGGCTATAATGCAAACCCCAGTTTCTCTATTTTTTTCTTTGAGACAGGGTTTCTCTGTGTAGTTTGGGTGCCTGTCCTGGGTCTTACTCTGTAGAACAGGCTGACCTCAAACTCATAGAGATCTGCCTGGCTCTGCCTCCCAAGTGCTGGGATTAAAGGCATGTGCCACTGCTGCCCAGCAAACCCCAGTTTCAACTGCTAAAAACAAGTTAGGAAATTTCTGGGAACTAAGGATAACAGAATTTTCCCAAGTTCCTGCCCTGAGAAAATTCCTCCCAGAGTCCTGGGAAAGACACTATGTATGGCATGGCATATCTGAGGGAAAGGAATCTATGTACACTATGTTCTTCTGTCCATAAACTTTATTCCTCTATGACAAAATTCTATTTATACAGCTTCAGCCCTATCCTTACATTCAGATCCCCTCTGTGCCCAGTTTTCCTGTCCTCATAGTTTTAGTAAGCTCCTAAGTGCTTTTGACCTGATCTTCATCCTCTGTTCCTTCATCCTCTATCTATCCTTCCTGGCTCCTTACCCCTGGCCCTGATAAACTCTACAAGAGATCTGCTTTACCCTCTACAGAATCTCTGTCCTTCTGTCCTCTTTCTGGCCATGCCAGTTCTGTCTCCTCTGTTCCTGCCTCACCCTTCATTCTTCCTCTTCTCTCCCTAGCCATGCGTTTCTGTGTCTGCCTGTGGAATTCTGCTTCAGTCCTTACTGCACCTGGTTATGCAAAAAGCCCTATTGTTCTCAGTCAATTGCTCTGGAATGCTGCTAGGCTTGAAGGCAAGGGATAGTATGAGCTTCATTTGCCCAAGAAACAAAGCTATGCATCTACTGCCTGCTTGTCTCCTAGGCTCTGTAGGGGGTGTTAGTACCTAGTGAAACAGTGTCTGAGAAACTTAGCTGTTTCCTAAAATGGTCTATAGTATTTGAGCACACAAGAATTTCATAGCAGAAGACAGCTGAAATATTAAAAACTGGATAATACCAAATATTCCATAATAAATGACTTGCCTCTAGAAAAATACCTTGAAATTTCTAGATATAGCTTTAATATCCAGCTGAATCTCTATAATATATTCTTGTGGCCCACAAGAGGGAACTGTTGGATACTGCCATCTCTGGATACCTGAGTTTGCTGAGATTGTCAAGCCCGTGTGCTCTACAATGGCTGGGGATAACACCCCTTTAAAATGGACTGAGGAACGTGAGAACAAACCTTTAAGAACTTAAAAGAGGCTCTAGTACGGGTCTCTGCTTGACTCTCCCTAATGTCTTCAAGCCTTTTCACCTCTATGTCCATGAAAGGAAGGACATTGCCAAAGGGGTTCTGACAGATTCTGGGACTGTGGAAGAGAACAGTGACTTATATTTCAAAAATACTGGCTGCAGTGGCCTCTGGATGACCCCCTGTCTGACAGCCACTGCAGCTACTGCAGTCTGGGTAATCAGTGGATGTCAAATGCCTCTCTAATTCATTATGAAGCACTTCTCCTAGAAAAGGACAGACTGACTTGACAAATCCCTGACCATCCTTCTACTGGACAATGATCCTGAGGCGCTGATCCAGGACTACCTGGAGATGCTGGATGTCATTCAAGGTCCACGAACAGACCTGACAGACATCATATTCATCACCAGAGATGCAGATCTCTACATAGATGGCAGCATCCTCATTCAGGAAAGAACCAGTTATGAGTGGGGGAGGTGGTCACAGGCCAAAAAGAAGTCACCTGGTTACAAGCCCTGCCTAGAGGCACATCTGCCCAAAAGAGCAGAAATAATTGCTCTAACACAATCTTAAGATGGGCTAAAAAGAAAAAAGTGAATGTCTACACTGACAACCAGTATGCCTTTGCCATGGCTCATGTTCATGGACAGAGTTATAAAGGGATTACTTACTTCAGAAGGAAAGACTATTAAAAATAAGCACAGAATCAGTAAATTGTTAGAGGCTATTTGGTTGCCAGTTGAACTGGCCATAATACACTGTCCTGGAAAACAAAAATGCAAAAGCTTCCAGACTCAAGGTAATAACTATGCAAACCAGGTTGCCAAGGAGGCTGCACTCAGGGAACCCTGCCCCCAAATATGAATGATATCCTAGAGATATCAACTGTTTCTGAACTCCCACTCAGCCTCAATGAAGATGTCTCTAACTATGATCCAGAAGAACTCAAGTTGTATTCTGACTTGGAGGCCTATTGTTTGATGTTAGGTCATAGGTGCCACAGTAGAGAAAGAAGCTCACCAAGATGCAAGCCTTCATTGTCTGAAGGAGCAGAAGGGTTCAGACTTCTTGGAAAAGACTGACACACAGCTAGCTTACTCCAGTTACTTTATTCAAACAATTATAAGTGTAAGGTCCAACTATAAAAGTCATCTTACTCTTGCTGCCCATGAAAGCAAACAACCCACAGAAATCTCAGAACTCCAGGTCTTCCAGGAGTGTCTTGGGACCAAGGTCAATGGAGCTGCAAGCTCTCATGCAGCACCAAGTGCAGACCCTCCAGAGAAAGAGCATTTCTTCAATGTTCACACAGTCTTGAAACAATTTCTCAGCCTCTACTGAATAACCCAAACATAGCAAACGCTTTGCTGAAACATTTTTCTGAAAGCTAGACACAAAGGCTTTACTATACATTGCACTTAAAGCCAGACATATAGGCTTTACTTTACATATGATTACAGAGGCCTGGGAAAACAACATGGGATGTTGGATCTTACTAGATGAAAGAATTTGCATGCCAAACGTGTTGGGCCATAATTGGCTTACCCAGCTCCACACACTTGTCACCTAAGAAGATTTCAGATCTCATGTCCCTTTATGCCTGGCTGCCTGGGCACAGGAGATACTTCAAAATATTTCAGACCATTTGCCTAACCTGTGCTCAGGTAAATGTAAAACAGGATATGCTCCTATCAGGATGATGGAATCAAGGTACTGTACTTGTAAATTTTAGGAAATTGACTTCACTAAGTCAATATAGGACCATATGGATACAAATATTTGCTGGTTCTTGTGAATACTGTCTCAGACTGGGTAGAGGTCTTTCCATCCCAACAGAAACAACCCAGGTTGTAGCCAAGAAATTAATAATGGAAATTATTCCCAGATTTGACCTCTGGAGTCCACCAATGGGCCAGCTTTCATGACCAAATGGTCTAAATTACTCTCTAAGGCTTTTATTATAGGTTGGAAACTCCATTGTATGTATCATTCTTGGAGTTCAGGGAAGGTAGGAAGGACAAACAGAAATTTAAAGGAGATTTTAACCAACTACACTCTTGAGACTTGTGGTCACTGGGTTAATCTCTTGGTTTATGCTCATCTCAGGATCTGCTGCACCCCTTACTAGGAAAAGTTTACCTCATATGAAATAGTGTGTGGATTACCCTCTATGATCTTTGGGTGCATGCTGATGTTCAGATTGTTCCACCATGACTTCTGAGTCCCAGAAAGGATTACAATTAACTTTGGATAAGATTTTCCCCCAGGTATACACAGCTCAACCTGTTGGGTACTGGTCCCTGATTACTTGTTCCAGCCCAGAGATGCTGTGTTGATCCACTGCTTCAAAACTGACAGGCTTGAACTCAGGTGGAAAAAAACCTTACATAGTAATTCTCCAGACTCCCACTGCCATCAAAGTTGCCAGTATTTCTGCCTGGATTCATCACTCTCACCTTAACAAGGCACTGGAGGACCAAGAACACCCAAAGGAGAAAAGGGAAGAAGAAGAGGTAGACTGTGACTGAACGTGGTCCCTTAAAAGTTAAGATTTCTAAAGTTTAAAACTTTTTCACGCTGGGCGGTGGTGGCGCACACCTTTAATCCCAGCACTCGAGAGGCAGAGGCAGGTGGATCTTTGTGAGTTCGAGGCCAGCCTGGTCTACAGAGAGAGATCCAGGAAAGGCACAAAGCTACACACTGAATCCCTGTAAAAAAAAAAAAAAAAAGGAGCTGGAGAGATGGTTCAGCGGTTAAGAGCACTGACTGCTCTCCCAGAGGTCCTGAGTTCAATTCCCAGCAACCACATGGTGGCTCACAACCATCTGTAATGAGATCTGGTGCCCTCTTCTGGCCTGCAGGGATACATGCAGACAGAACACTGTATACATAATAAATCTTAAAAAAAAAAAAAACAAAAAACTTTTGCACTTCATTTTTGTTGCTTTTGATTGCTGCTGTAGTTGCTCTGTGGTTGACAATTATGTTCAAGTTTGCCTTAGGACTTGCTCCTAACTGTAAATTAACTGGGGAAATAGGACACCTGCTACAGGAAATACATTAATATTACTTTCTAAGACTAGGGACTGTTCCAACCTACCAGGTCCCATTGTTTGGCTGTAGGAAGGAAAACAAATTGTTTGTTTGTTTTGTTTTTTAACAAATTGTTTTTAACCAGATAGAAGGAGAACAAATGGGATCAACTAACTTGACTGACCAGTCCCAAAAAACAACACGGACTTGAGCATAATCAAGTATTCCTTACCAAGTTCTGATAAGGGAAAGTAAAAATGTGTTAAGATAAGAAAAGAAAAAGAAAACTCTTTCACTAAAATTAAAATACCAGAAATGCCACTGTCAGCAGCTAATCAGTTATATACCAATCAAATAGTGGACAGACACGTTCCTTTTGTTTCACAGGGGATTCTTCATTCTTGGACTCTTAAGAAAAAAATCTATAAGGAATAGGAGTCACATATAGGCATTACACCAACTTACCAGGGGATTCAATGGAGCATGCCTCTGTAAATGTTTCCAAAGTTATAGCCTATATTCCTGTGAGTAATACCCCTTTCACCACTGCCCATGTTTTGATTTTACTAATGTTCCTCCCCACTACAACATCACTTCCAATCATGTACTCCCCTGATGCATAAATCTAATTAATCTTATCAATAAAAACCAGGAGTCAGATATCAGTGTAAAAACCTGAAAAATCAGAGAAGCGCTGGAGCAACCACCAGTTGTTTCCTACCTCTCTGGTTCCTCCAACCCAAAGGGCCAAGATCCTGTCTCTGCCCCACTTTATCACTTCCTGTCTTCTCTCTGTACAGACCTCTAGACCTCTATGGTTAACTAGTGGCTGGCTCTACACTCTGACTTCAAGCAAGATTTATTGGTCAGAATACAAACAAAATGTCATACATTTCCCCTTTTTTGTCTAAATAAAAAGCAAAGGTTAGAAAAACTATATACAATAACTATATACAAATATATACAGGCAATAATTACATTAACAATATCTAGTCCATGAACATTTGACAAATTCAGAGAAAATACTCCATTATCTGTCCTATCTTGGTGAGTCCAAAGTGTTGTACCTAATTCACTTTCTATCCTAACTTGCATTACCAACCCAAAACTATCTTTTTATATCTCTCAACCTTATACACTTTACACCTATTTTGTGAGTTTCTTTTCTGAATTTGGCAACAGGAAAAACTATCACTGTCCAGTTTTCAACTTCATCAGAGACTTGAGAAGGATATAAAATTACCTGAGTAAATAGGAAGTGCAGAGCAAAACAACTTCCAAAATCAAGAAATAACAGAAATAGCTGGCTGCCTGGACAGTCACACAAGGTTCCTCTTTAACATTGGGGCATCCATATTCAGCTACAGGCCTAGAATATCTGACAGACTTTTCTGTGAAGCAGGACTTTTGGAGGACTATCCCACCTTGTCTTGGTAAAGTTCAACAGTCACTTTTTTGTGTGTCTTGCTTGTCCAACTTAGACAGCATACTATCAGCAGTTGAGGCAAGGGCACTTTCTTGCCCAGTGGCTAACTTTTGCCCGAAAGAAAGTAAACTCCAGAGCCGGGTGGTGGTGGCGCATGCCTTTAATCCCAGCACTCGGGAGGCAGAGGCAGGCGGATCTCTATGAGTTCGAGGCCAGCCTGGGCTACCAAGTGAGTCCCAGGAAAGGCGCAAAGCTACACAGAGAAACCCTGTCTGGAAAAACCAAAAAAAAAAAAAAGAAAGTAAACTCCATATGGAGTTTCTTCAATGCCGATCATTTTTTCTGAAGTAGATTGGTGCTGCCAGGAGCAAACATATCTCATTGTCATAAAAAAAACCCTAATATTAATAAAACATCTTAAATACCATGTTCTATAGGTCTCTGAAGAGTTTGAAGACTACCTGTCTATATAAAATATATCTGTTTGACCTTGAAAAGATAACTAACACGACTACAAGTTTGATTGTAGTAGGCAATTAACTACTATACTGCATTTCTTTATTATCCTAAATAGTTTGTAATAATAATTTTCAAGGACTAGAAATTTACATTGCATTGTTAAATGAGCTTTATAGGTATAATACCTTGAACAAGAGTAGAAACATATGTAAAGTAGGTTCTAACAAAATAACCTTAAATATGTATCAATATACAAAAATATCTTAAACAAGAGTAGAAACATATACAGTATAACAAAAATAAACTCAAATTTGTATCAATATATAAAAATCCATACTATTGTAAACTATTTAAGACTAGTAGTTGCAGCCGGGCAGTGGTGGCGCACGCCTTTAATCCCAGCACTCGGGAGGCAGAGCCAGGCGGATCTCTGTGAGTTCGAGGCCAGCCTGGGCTACCAAGTGAGTTCCAGGAAAGGCGCAAAGCTACACAGAGAAACCCTGTCTCGAAAAAACCAAAAAAAAAACAAAAAAAAAAAAGACTAGTAGTTGCTTTTTTGGTTTAAATTTGTAGATTCAAAAATCTGTCCTTTTCTCTTATCATTTCTATATCCTCCTTTTTCTTTTCAGAACAAGATCCCTGAATCTAATCTCCTTTGTTCAGCTTTCTTCCTGACCATTACCAATAATAACTTGTAACCAACCCCTTAAATGATGACAAATGTCCATAACCCACTGAACGATCAAAATCTGCCCACTCCACCTCTTGGTAATGTAGGTGATGTATTCTAAAAAGTTGCTTCCTGCTGTCTGGGGGTGACAGCATCTTTCAGGACCCTGAAAACAAATATTGGAATGGTTGTCAAGTCCTGGGAGAGCTAGCTCTATCATTTGTTGTCCAGTCTCTGTGTGATAGGAAGTGCCAGGCTTGTCTCAAGTCCTAGTTAGAATAGTCTGTGAGGCTGGATCATTTCATCTAGCCACCAATGGCTGTTGTATAAAATATTGGAATAGGGTGGGACTGGTTAAAACACTTTGTGGGAAAATCTTTCATTGATATCTCTTAACATGATGAGAATTATTATCAATAGGTCCCATGAAGGCAAAATTTTCTCTATCCTTTTCTTGTAAAGGTATAGTGACAAAATGATGTTTTAAATCAATAATTGTAATAGACCATCCTTTAGGTAATAGGGAAGGCAGGGGAATTCTAGACTGTAAATAGCCCATTGACTGAATCACCTTATTTATGGCTCTTATATCTGTTACCATTCTCCATTTTCCATTTTTTAAAATGACAAATACAGGAGAATTCCAAGGACTGGTCAATTCTTCAATATGTTGAGCATTTAGCTGCTCCTGTGCCAGCTTTTCTAATACCTGTAATTTTTCTCATGTCAAAGGCCATTGTTCCACCCAGACAAGTGTTTCAGTTAACCATTTCAAATGTAGGGCTGTTGGTACCTTTGGAAGATCAGCAGCTGATAGTTCACCTCTATGGTTAACTAGTGGCTAGCTCCACCCTCTGACTCCAAGCAAGCTTTATTTGTCAGAACACAAACAAAATATCACACAACACTTACCAGAGGAAAACATTCACCCCTTGGGATAGAACTTTTTCTGTGAGAATAACACTCATTTTGCCATCCCCATAGGTTATAAAGGCATATGTGTAATAGGATACATCACTTACCAAACCTGTTCCATTTAGTAAGTCTCTGTGTGCTGCGGGCTGCAGGAATATATCATAAGAACTCAGCTTGTTATGGCAAAGTCACTAACTGGATGGATCAAGGATTTTCTCCAGAAGAAGCCAAATTCCAAGGAGCTTTTGGTGTTACTTGGCTTGTTATATATCAGCTGTCTTCTGTTATGAAAATCATGTGTGTCTTCATAGTTTTCCCAATTGACTTTTCCCTAAGAAGGGCTAACAGTGTGGACTGATCACTCTCTGGACATACACATTCTAGGTATTTGGAGAACAGACTCAGGAAAGGCTTTCTGGGGAATCAGATATCTCCCTTAGCCACTTTCAAGGACTAGCAGTAATAACAGTCCACATGCAAGTCTCCTGATTTAAGGGAAATTCCACAAGGAGACACTGCCTAGGTCAGGTGGACGTTAAGTAATAGCTTTACACAATTTAGCTCAGACCCTCCTTCCTTACAGCCTTACTAACTTTATAGACCTTTAACTCCTTTCCTAACCACGTCTAGGAATATTTAGATAACTTTCTGTGCTGACAGCTATGCTCAGCCAGAAACCCAGGTCAAGCCTCCCTGTAATTATCGTCATTGGCAGTATCTGGCCAGGTCCATCCCCAGATGGAGGAAAGTACCTTATCAGAGATACCTCTGTACTCTCTAAGAACAGACTTAAGCATCCAGGCTACCTGTTTGAGAAGGCCTGGCGGATGTGCCAATTAAGCTTAACTTCCTCCTTTCCTAAATCTTACCTCTAGTTCCAGATCTCCCTTTAACTATCACCAGAGGCATCTAGCTGTACACAGGTTGCCTAGCGACTGAGCACACTTTCCCCCACCCTGCAGAAAAACACGGCAGATAGCTTGGACAGATAAGAGCCACAGGAAAAAAAGAAGGCAGTTTTATTTTTACCCATTGACCTAGCAACTTACAGATTCTTAACATTTTCTATCAATCACATTTAAGACTATAGTGGAGCACATAGATATTACCCGAATTTAGCCTTTAGTTAATTCATTTCCCCATTGGTCACTTCCCTTTGGGGTTGCAAATGATAATTAACAATTACTGCCTTTCTATGTGATTCTTATCACCCCCCTCCATTTGACCCTGGAAGCCCGGCTTTGCACTGCTAAGGGAATACTGCTTGTAAGTGTATATATACTGGGATTTCCAGGGCACAGGGGATGGAGAAGAGAAAAGAGAATGGAAGAACTAGGTGGGTAAGAACTTGAGAGGAACAAACTGAGATGGGGAAGAACTAGATTGAAGGGCTAGAAGAGAGTACTAGAGGAATGAGATGGAAGATGAGGAAGAGTCAGATGGGGAAGTAATAGCTGGGTAAGAACAAGCTGAAAAATACCTAGATGAGGCAGAGTTAAGATGAGAGAATTAAGATAGAACTTAGAGGGAGCAGTAGATAAGTACAGAGAGAAATCAGGCAAGAAAGGAGCTAGACATGAGAACAGAACTGAAACTGTGTATACAGGATGTTATGCCAGAGGAATTAAAGCAAGTGGACTATAGAGCTTGGTGTGCTGAGATTCTATTTCCCTGAAAGCAGTCCTCGCCGTTAGTAGTTCTCTCTCCTGAGCCCCTGGGATGTATAATATTAAGGCTGGTCCCTCTAATATTATACAAGATCTGTGATCTATTAATAGAATCAGGAGATCTCTCCCTGGAGACTGTGATGATTCCCTATATCTGCTAGACTCCATTTCAGTGGCAAACGCAGCCACTTTCCTGTTACCTGTCATGGTAGTTTGAATGTAATTGGCCCCCATAATCCCAAAGAGGAATGACAATATGATTAAGTGTGGCCTTGTTGAAGTAGGTGTGGCCTTGTTGGAGGAAGTGTGTCACTGTGAGGGTGGACTTCGAGGTTTCCTTTGCTTAAGCTTCACTCAATGTGACTGACAGACCACTTCCTGTTACCTTCTGATCAAGATGTAACCAGCACCATATCTGCCTGCACATCACCACGCTCCCCACTGTGATGATAATGGACTGAACTTCTGAACTGTAAGCAACCACCTCAAATGTTTTCCTTTGTAAGAGTGGCAGTGGTCATGGTGCTTCTTCACAGCAATAGAAACCCTAACAAAGACGTCTATTCCTGACTTGGTTGTAGCAATGCAAAAAGAAATCTCTAAAATAGCTTTCATAATAGCTGAGACTACTAATACTACAACAAAGATATTAACAGAAATTAATCAAGAAATGGGAGAATTAAGACAGCAGACCTACAAAATAGGACTAAAAGAGATTTCTTTCTTCTTTTTTAAATCAACACTCTTAATTTTATTTATTGTTAGTGAGTGGGGGCTGGTGTGTGTGTGTATGAGTGTGGGTGTGCACATGCTCAGTGTGTGTGTGTGTGTATGTGTATGTGTGTGTGGCAGAGGACAATTTTGGGAGTTTGTGCTTCCTTCCACCATGGGTTCTTGAGATTTGACTCAAGCTGTCAGAATTAGAGGCAAGTGCTTTCATCTGCTCAGCTCTGGCTTGCATTTTATTTTATTTTAATTAATTAATTAATCTATTTATTTATTTATTTATTTATTTATTTATTTATTTATTTATTTATTTATTTATTTATATTATGAGCTTGATACAGTACAAATTCTTATCCTAATAGTGAAATATTTCACTGAGGCTTGCCCAGTGATTGAGTAAAACCAAAACTTATTATAAGCCACAGTCATCCCAGGGTCCCCCCTGCTATGTAGCCTCCCTGGTTCTGTGGGTTGCAGTCTGATTGTTCTTAGCTTTATATCTAGTATCCACTTATGAGTGATTACATACCATGTTTGTTCTTCTGGGTTTGGGTTACCTCACTCAGTATATTTTCTAGTTCCATCCATTTGCCTGCAAATTTCATGTTGTCATTGTTTTTCTCTGCTGCATAGTACTCCATTGTGTATATGTACCACATTTTCTTAATCCATTCTTCAGTTGACAGGCATCTAGATTGTTTCCAGGTTCTGGCTATGATGAATAATGCTACTATGAGCATAGTTGAGCATATAACTTTGTAGTAAGATTGAGCATTCCTTGGGTATATGCCCAAGAGTGGTATGGCTGGGTCTTGAGGTAGATTGATTCCCAATTTTCTGAGAAACCACCATACTGATTTTCACAGTGGTTGTACAAGTTTGCACTCCCACCAACAGTGGAGGAGTATTCCCTTTGCTCTGCATCCTCTCTAACATAGACTGTCATTAGTGTTTTTGATTATAGCCATTCTGACAGGTGTAAGGTGGTATCTCAGAGGCATTTTGATTTGCATTTCTCTGATGACTAAGGATGTTGAGCATTTCTTTAAATGTCTTTCAGCCATTGGAGAATCTTCTTTTGAGAATTCTCTGTTTAGCTCTTTAGCCCATTTTTTAATTGGATTGTTCAGTATTTTTGATGTTTAGTTTCTTGAGTTCTTTATATACTTTGGAGATCAGTCCTCTGTCAGATGTGGGGTTGGTGAAGGTTTTTTCCCATTCTGTCTTTTTTTTTTTTTTTTTTGGTTTTTTCGAGACAGGGTTTCTCTGTGTAGCTTTGCACCTTTCCTGGAACTCACTTGGTAGCCCAGGCTGGCCTCGAACTCACAAAGATCCACCTGCCTCTGCCTCCCGAGTGCTGGGATTAAAGGCGTGTGCCACCACTGCCCGGCTTCCCATTCTGTCTTTTTGTCTTATTGACCATGTCTTTTGCCCTACAAAAGCTTCTCAGTTTCAAGAGGTCCCATTTATTAATTGTTGTTCTCAGTGTCTGTGCTACTGATGTTATATTTAGGAAGTGATCTCCTGTGCCAATGCGTTCAAGAGTACTTCCTACTTTCTTTTCTATCAAATTCAGTGTAACTGGATTTATGTTGAGGTCTTTGATTCACTTGGACTTGAGTTTTGTGCATGGTGACAGATATGGATCTATTTGTAATCTTTTACATATTGACATCCAGTTATGCCAGCACCATTTGTTGAAGATACTTTCTTTTTTCCATTGTATAGTTTTGGCTGCTTTGTCAAAAATCAGATGTTCATATGTGCGTGGATTAATGTCAGGGTCTTCAATTTGATTCCATTGGTCTGTATGTCAGTTTTTATGCTAGTACCAAGCTGTTTTTATTACTATAGCTCTATAGTAGAGCTTGAGGTCAGGAATGGTGATGCCTCCAGAGGTTGCTTTATTGTACAGGATTCTTTTAGCTATCCTGGGTCTTTTGTTTTTCCATATGAAGTTGAGTATTGTTCTTTCCAAGTCTGTGAAGAATTGTGTTGGGATTTTGATGGGGATTGCATTGAATCTGTAGATTTGCTTTTGGTAAGATTACAGTTTTTACTATGTTAATTCTACCTATCCATGAGCATGGGAGATCTTTCCATTTTCTGATATCTTCTTCAATTTCTTTCTTTAAAGACTTAAAGTTCTTATCAAACAGGTTCTTCACTTGTTTAGTTAGTGTTATCCCAAGATATTTTATATTATTTATGGCTATTGTAAAGGGTGATGTTTCTCTGACTTCTTTCTCATCCTATTTATCATTCGTGTATAGGAGGGCTACTGACTTTTTTTTTGAGTTGATCTTGTATCCTGCCACTTTACTGAAGGAGTTTATCAGCTGTAGAGTTCCCTGGTAGATTTTTTTTAGGGTCACTTATGTATACTTTCATATCATCTGCAAATAGTGAAAGTTTGACTTCTTCCTTTTCAATTTGTATCCCCTTGATCTCCTTTTGTTTTCTTATTGCTCTAGCTAGAACTTCAAGTACTATATTGAATAAATATGGAGAGAGTGGACAGCCTTGTCTTGTTCCTGATTTTAGTGGAGTCGCTTTGAGTTTCTCTCCAATTAATTTGATGTTGACTGTCGGCTTGCTGTAAATTGCCTTTATTATGTTTATTATGTTTAGGATTGTTCCTTGTATTCCTGATCTCTCTAAGACCTTTATCATGAAGGGGTGTTGGATTTTGTCAAAGGCTTTTTCAGCATCTAATGAGATGATCATGTGGTTTTTTTCTTTCAGTTTGTTTACATGGTGTATTACGTTGACAGATTTCCATATGTTGAACCATCCTTGCATTCCTGGGATGAAACCTACTTGGTCATGGTGGATAATTTTTTTTATGTGTTCTTTGATTCAGTTTGCCAATATTTCGTTGAGTATTTTTGCATCACTGTTCATGAGGGAGATTGGTCTGTAGTTCTCTTTTTTTGTTGTATCTTTGTGTGGTTTGGGAATCAGGGTAATTTTAGCCTCATAAAAAGAGTTTGGTAGTGTTCCTTCTGTTTCTATTGTGTGGAGCAATTTGAAGAGTATTGGAATTAGTTCTTCTTTGAAAATCTGGTAGAATTCTGCACTGAAACCATCTGGTCCTGGGCTTTTCTTGGTTGGGAGACTTTTAATGACTGTTTCTATTTCTTTAGGGGTTATTGTTCTATTTAAATAGTTCATCTGGTCTTGATTTAACTTTGGTATGTTGTATCTATCCAGAAAATTGTCCATTTCTTCCAGATTTTCCAATTTTGTGGAGTATAGGTTTTTGAACTATGACCTGATGATTCTCTGGATTTCCTCATTGTCTGTTGTTATGTTTCCCTTTTCATTTCTGATTTTGTTAATTTGGGTGCTCTCTCTTTGCCTTTTGGTTAGTTTGTCTAGAGGTTTTTCTATCTAGTTGACTTTTTTAAAGAACCAACTCTTTGTTTCATTGATTCTTTGTATTGTTCTCTTGGTTTCTATTTCATTGATTTCAACCCTCAATTTGATTATTTCCTGGCGTGTATTTCTCTTGGGTGAGTTTGTTTCTTTTCGTTCTAGAGCTTTCAGTTGTGCTGTTAAATCATTGTTATGAGCTTTCTCCATCTTCTTTATGTGTGCATTAGAGCTATGAATTTTCCTCTTAGCACTGCTTTCATAGTGTCCCATAAGTTTGGGTATGTTGTACTTTCATTTTCATTGAATTCTAGGAAATCTTTAATTTCTTTCTTTATTTCTTCCTTGACCCATTGGTGTTTCAGGTGGGCATTATTCAGTTTCCATGAGATTGTAGGCTTTCTATAATTTTTGTTGTTGTTGAAATCTAACTTTGAGGCAGAGTGGTGGCAGAGGCAGAGTGGTGGCAGAGGTGTGGTCATAATAAAGACCAGAAGCTGAGCTTTTATCTGCTGAGGAGCTGGTAACATGGAGATTAAGAGCTTGGAACAGGGACACCTTTAATCCCAGCACTTGGGGAAGGAGCCATCTCTGTGGGAATGTGAACAATCTGCCTGAGGCCAACTTGGAGGTGTTGGTGAGATTGCCTTACTGAACAGCCTGCTCTGCTGAGATCCATTTGGGAGAAGTTTCAGAATCCTATAGTCTGCAGTCTGAGGAAACAAGATCAGCTGAGGAGTCGATGAATGAGCAAACCACGACCTGAGAACACAAAAGAAGACACTGCCTGGCCACTGATCCAGTTCACTAGAATTATAAGCCTACCCTTCACTGACTGGAAACAGGTAAGCTCCCATCTCCAGACTTGCAGATCAGGTCTCTAGCCCCTAGGCCCCACCCATTGGAGTCCCAGGGACCAGACAGCTACCTCTCCCTGCTCCCCCACCAAAAAACCAACCAACCAACCAAACAAAAAAAAACCAAAACCAAAACAACAACAAAAAAACCCCCATCCCTTATGAATCCAACAACCACTGGAGCCATAAGCATACCCTGCACTAATTGGGAATAACTGCTTCCTGAGACAGAACCCACTAACACTGATTGGACTAAGCTCTCCCGGAGAAACAGAGCCCAATAGCACCGATTTGACCAAGAACTCCTAGTGGACCAAGACTATCAATTAGAACAATAGAGGCACCTTCAGACACAGACACTGCCTGCACCAAGCAGAGGAAGAGATGAGTAGATGCCAGTGCAAAAATACAGACAACAACATAAAGACCTATATGGCAACATCAGACCCAGTGATTTGACACCTGCAAGACCTGAACATAGCAAGGCAGAAGGAACAGAAGAAATCACTCTTAAAAATGACTTTAAGAAGATGATAGAGGCCCTTAAAGAGGAAATGAAAAACTCCCTTAAAGAGGAAATAAAAAATTCCCTTAAAGAAATGGAAGAAAAAAACAGACAAAAAAAATTAGAAGAAATCAAAGAAAGCCAAGAAAAGGTAATGAAACAGATGAAGGAAACAGTTCAAGATTTGAAAATTGAAATTGAGACAATAAAAAAAACACAAACTGAAGGAATGCTGGAAATAGAAATTCTGACTAAATGAACAGGAACTACAGAAGCAAGCATAACCAACCGAATGCAAGAGATGGAACAGAGAATCTCTGATGTTGATTACACAATAGAGAAAATAGATTAGTCAGTCAAAGAAAACACTGAAGTCAAAAAAGTCATAACACAAAATGTCCAAGAAATCTGGGACATCATGAAAAGACCAAACCTAAGAATAATAGGATAGAAGAAGGAGAAGAATACCAACTCAAAGGCACAGAAAATATATTCAACAAAATCATAGAAGAAAACTTTCCTAACCTAAAGAAAAAAATACCTATGAAGATACAATAAGCTTACAGAACACCGAAGAGGCTGGATTAAAAAAAAAAAGTCCCCTCGCCACATAATAATCAAAACACTAAACATACAGAACAAAGAAAAAATATTAAGAACTGTAAAGGAAAAAGACCAAGTAACATATAAAGGCAGACCCATCAGAATAACACCAGACTTCTCAATAGAGACTATGAAAGCTAGAAGGTCCTGGGCAAATGTTATGCAGTCACTAAGAGACCCCGGATGCCAACCCAGACTATTATACCCAGCAAAACTCTCAATCACCATAGATGGAGTAAACAACATATTCCATGATAAAACCAGGTTTAAATAATACCTATCCACAAATCCAGCCCTACAGAAAGCACTACAAGGAAAAATTTAACCTAAAGAAGCTAAACACTCCCACGAAAACTTAGGCAATAGAAAATCCCACACCAACAAATACCAAAGAAGGGAAACACAACACTACCACCAAAAAAATAACAGGAATTAACAATCACTGGTCATTAATATCCATCAATATCAGTGGTCTCAACTCACCTATAAAAAGACACAGACTAACAGAATGGATAAGAAAACAGGATCCATCCTTGTGCTGCATATGAGAAACACACCTTAAGGTCAAAGACAGACACTACCTCAGAGTAAAGGGCTGGGAAAAGGCTTTCCAATCAAATGGACTTAAGAAGCAAGCTGGTTTAGCTATCCTAATATCTTATAAAACAGACTTCAAACTAAAATCAGTCGAAAGAGTTCAGGATGGACATTACATATTTATCACAGGAAAAATCCACCAAGATGAAGTCTCGATTCTGAACATTTATGTCCGAATACAAAGGCACCCACATTTATAAAAGAAACACTACTAAAACTTAAATCGCACATCAAACCCCACACACTAGTAGTGGGAGATTTCAACACACCACTCTCACCAAAAGACAGATCTACCAGACTGAAACTTAACAAAGAAATAAAGGACCTAACAGATGTTATGACTCAAATGTACTTAATAGATATCTACAGAACATTCCA
>CABHPH010149136.1:0-16903 GCA_902168325.1 Peromyscus nudipes | reverse complement strand
ACACATGCTGCAATGTTGACTGGCTTGATTCTGTGCAGGCAACCACAACTGGTGTGAATTAATGAGTGAAGTGGTCTTGTTGTGTCCGGAAAACACTGTTTCTCCCGTCTCCCATTGCCTCTATCTCTTACAGTTTTTGCGTCCCCTCTTTTGGAACATCCCTCAACCTTTGAAGGGAGAAAGCCTGTTACAGATGTTGCATCTTGGTGTGATATAGATGTTGCATGTAAATGTGTGATGTAGATGATATACTAACCTATGAGTATAAAACGAGTATTTAAAGAGTAGTTTGATACTATGTCTATTTACCAAAATAATAGTAATAAGTTCTTTCCCAGGGCCTATGGCTTCCCCAGCCATAGATTCTTGACCAGGTCTGAGTTCTGATCTGTAGAGTGAGCCCTAAATCCATCCAGAAAGCGATTGGTTACCCCGTAGCTGTGAAGCCACTATTGCACTGATGGTGTATCTTGCCAGGGTAGTCATTATTGTAGCTCAGAGGGTCACTTAGGTAGGATCTTGTAGAGGTGATGTGGGCTGACATTGAATTCCAGGAGTTGAGGGGTCATGGAGCTTTTGGGGCAAAGAACAGCACAGGAAGCAAAGAAAGCATGAGTCTGGGGATAGATTCTGTTTTATGTTTGGGAATTAACCAGTCAGGCTGTAGGTAATTCCGGATTCTGGCAGAGGACATGACACTTGTAGATCAGGGAGAAGGCCCTGCTGCCCAGTGGGAGAGCTATTGAGGGACATACTATGGACCTTGTAAATGGTCACTATCTGCACCCATAGGGAAAGCCCATTCACCCCCACATAATTCACCCTTACAGGGTTTGATTATTCATTTTCTTTACTGAGAATGATGTTGGGTCTGAACTCCAGTGTATAACACGTAGACCCACACACTCACACACACTTACTCATCTGTGCTTGAAAATGTCAAAGTCCAGTTTTTCCACCTGTCAGTTTAGTCCCTGACAAAGGGAAGGATGGATCAAGAGAGGGGAGGTGCCAGGGGTCAGCACAATGGAGCAGATGTTAAGGGAAGGAAATGTTAAGGGCTGCGCCTACTTAGATCTGTGTCTTATTTTACACAACCATACAGTGCCCCTCCGTCACATAGCTGTGCCCCCGTACCCATGTTAGTGTTCTCAGGGGAAAGATTTGTGCCTTGAATTGTCTAGAAGAGGCATTATGTGGAAGAGGCCTTGCAGAGGGCACTGACCGGCCACATCTGAGAGCCGGATTCAGGCCGAGGTTTCCAGCCCCAACCTGTGTATGTTTCCCCATGCCTGGAACATCTGTGCCCTCCTACCCTCCAACTCTGCCATCTCTCTGAGAGCCAAAGGGAGCCGCCAGACTTTTCCAGAGCAGCCTCTCACCACTGGTGCTAGGCGGAGAGGAAAGGATACCTGTATATTTTAAAACAAATGGACCAGAATATGATGCTCTTAAAACTGCACTCCCCATGCAGAGGTCCTTTAAGAGGCAGCGGGAGATGCACAATCCAGTCCTCTCACCCCTCCCCTATACTCATGGCAGGTCACAGGGCGGAATGGGTGGCAATGTCTCTATTGAACAACCACCTGCCAGCTGGCTGGGCCCACTCTCGCTGCACCTCCAGCCATCACCGGTACTGGCTCAGGGCACCTCTCTCCTCCACACATGCTTCCTTAGTTAGATGGAGGGTGTAGCATCTGTGGTCACTTTGGGAAGTGCAGGACTGGGTGGGATGACCTTCACCTTCCCACGTGAACTCTCTGGGGCAGAAGGCTGCTATGCCCCAGGAAATGACCTAGTAGCACAAGACCAGATCTGAGAGGCAAAACCCAGCAGGAAGAGCTTCGGCTTTGCAGCCACACTGCTTAGGCAGCCTTTTAACTTAACTCCTTTTTTTTTTTTTAAGATTTATTTATTTATTATGTATACAGTATTCTTCCTGCATGTATGCCTGCAGGCCAGAAGAAGGCACCAGATCTAATTACAGGAGGCTGTGAACCACCATGTGGTTGCTGGAAATTGAACTCAGGACCTCCGGGAGAGCAGTCAGTGCTCCTAACCCCTGAGCCATCTCTCCCACCCCTAGCTTAACTCTTACAAGTTGTTCCGCACTGGGGCAAGTGACTTCCCCTTTCTGGGCTTCATTTTCCTAATGTGTAAAGTGGACACATTGACAGGTTGATTGGACAATGCAGAATAAAGCTACTGGTGCTTGGGCTTGAGGCACAGAAGTGCACAGGGAGCCAGAGAAGGGGCAGACAGGGTAACATCCTTCTGGAGGCCAAGGCCTGCATTTTCCCACTCTGAGGTGTTACATTGTCTCATGCATTGAGAAGGGTGGCAGGCTATGGTCCTGCAGCTGACCCCAGACCTGAGGGCTGATCTCTTAGTGAGTTCTCCCATGAAACCTGAAGCCCTGTGATCATGTAATGATTGATGAGGAGGCTCCTCTGTGACCACACACTGCACCAGGGATCCACGGTGTCTCTGGCTCCCAGCATATGATATCCATCACAGACATGGGCAGCATAGTCCAGGAGTCATGTCTGGCTTTGACTAGGGGCTTGTCACTCACAATGTGGCAGTGAGTTATAGCCTCAGCCCTTGCTGTCTCCATATCTCCAGTATACAAAGAAAAATTAGCTCTGAGCTGCAAGGCTGCAGTTCCCAGAGACACCCAGGAGAGCAAGCTGCATACTGAAAACAGGTCCCCTGTGCGGTCCTCCCCGGCACAGGGCTGCATGGCTGTGTTCAGGCATCTCTAACAAGGGTATACATGGGGAGAGACTAACAGTAACGTTTCTCTTGTGGTTGTGGTGCCCCTGTCTCCAGGGCTACTCTAGGGCCAGGAAGCACATTCCATGATGCACTAGTCATCACGTTCCCTGATCGCTAGGCCTGCCAGCCCACACTGCCTGGCAGGCCACCATCTATTCCTGTCTTCACCCCAGACCTCAGGAGGGCTATCCAGCCTCTGCTGCTGTTTGAGTCCTCTGCTTCTACAGTGCTGGTCCTTAGGCCTCTAGTCCATCCAGCCTGGTACCCCAGTAGTCTAGGAGGATTGCTCAGCAGTCCCCTGCCTAGGGCAGTGCCCCTCATTTCCTGAGTTTTGGAGGGGTGCCAACAGGCAACTTGGATGTGGTAAGCTGTCCTGTTAAAGGGTGGCTCTTTCTGATGAGCCTTTGTTCGCCTCAGGGGCTTAGGCAGCTAGAGTTATTCCTGTGGAAATGAAGGGAGTATGCAGAAAGGACCCTCTTGGAGTCACATGTCAGCTTTCTGAAGCTTAGCTCCCAGCAGCCTGGCTGCTCCACCTCACTTACGTGAGCTCCTTAGAAGCAGCTGACAGCCCCGGGACACTGGAGGGGGGGGGGCGGTCCTTAAGCCTCCTTTCCTGTGCTCTGGTTACCATACCATCCAAACTCGGGGCACCCTTGGAGGACCTGCGTGCCTGGGTACCCACTCTGGTTCTTCACTTCTCATGCTGTTTGCACATCGTCAGGCTCCAGGTAGAGCACCCTTCCATCCACGTAAGAAGATTTGTGGACTTAAATTGCTTTTGTGCTGCTGAGAATATGAAAACATAACCTGACCGCTCCCCATGTGACTCTAATCCTGGTTAATCAGGCTTCTCGGGAGTCTGAAAACTGCATCCTGAATTGTTATCTGTGTTTGAATGGAGTCTTTCCTCCCCATCCTCCCAGCAAGGAAACTGGCAAGAGAACAGGTGGGAGAGTCAGGAAAGAGACTCGCAAGTGTAGCCAAGAGTTCTTCCACCTGCCGGCACCTCTTGGTTATGGAGAGATGGAGGAGAGAGTGTGCAGGAAGGGACAGAGAACATGAGGCCCCAAAAGAGATAAGCTTCCTTGGTCTCTGAGATGAAATAAAACTGCTCTCCGGCCTCCTTTGGAGTGTCCTGAACCCTCTCTACACTCCAGCCTTATAGCCCTGACCATTCTCTCACACTGGCTGTGACTCCCTTTTGCCTTCATCTCAAATCTGCATTTCCAAATATTCCATGACTAGGCCGTGTCCACCGGCTCAGACATTCAGAGGGTACCCATTTCTCCATAATCCTGACTGGTCCCATCGCCAATACCACATGCTGAGGTGACCCTCCATCTTACCCCTCATCCCTCATCCATACCAAGCCTCAGATGTCTGCAGGGTCACTTGCTCCAAGGAATCCTTCTTGAGCTATCACTGGTCAGCCATTTCAGAGTCACTCAAGTCTTTATTGAGGCCTCCTGGGAGGCACTGGCCCCTCTGAGCAGATTTAACACAGGGACCCGTCAGGATACTTCCTGGCTCTGGCCCCAGGCTTTGGCTTCATTATCTGGTGGTGAAGGTGATACACACAGGTGTATTAGCTACTTTTCTGCTGCTGAGATAAAACACTGTTGACCAAGGCAACTTACAGAAGAAGAGTGTATTTGGGATTACAGTTTTAGGTAGTTCAAGTCCATGGTGGTGGAGCAGAGGCAGCAGACGGCAGGCATGGCAGCTGGAACAGAAACGAAGGGCTCGTTGTGTCTTGAACCACACGCAGAAAGCAGAGACTAGAACTAGAATTAGGGCAGAGCCTTAAGCTCTCCACGCCCACCTCCAGAGACATCCTTCCAGCAAGGAGGTGTCTCCTAAGCTTCCCCCAAACAGTGCCGCCAGCTAGGGACCAAATGTTCAAAGCCAGAGCCTATAGAGGACACTGTCGTTCGAGCCACCACATCCACTGTGTTCAGAAGAGTACTACAGGGTTCCAGGGGACAGGGATGGCAGTGTGACGCTGGAGGGCTGGCTTAGGAACCAACTCAGCCCTTCCTAGCCTTGACCCAGAGCAAGCTCCTTTAGTCAAGGGCTTTTACGTCATTGCATAATTGGATATACGATGTTAAATGGGGCTGATTGTTCCCACCAGTTCCATGTGGTTTGGGAAGAGCCCAACTTCCTCCTCTGCGAAGCAGGGTTCCAGGAACCTGCTAAGGGTTCCAGGAACCTGCTAAGAGACTCGCTGCCTGCTTGAACGTCACATACTAGCGACTTTTCTCATCGCCGTGACAAAATGCCTAACGAAAGCAGTTTCAGGAAGGAAGGCTGGTGTATTAGCTCCTTTTTGTTACCGTCAAGTACCGTGACCAAAAGCAACTGATTCAAGAGTTTATTTTGGCTTGTCATTCCAAAGGGAAAGCCCATAATGGCTGCGGAGGCATGGAGCAGGAAGGTGAGAAATCACATCTTTATCCAGTGCAAGAAGGAGAGAGAGAACTAGGGGTGGAGTGAGGCCGTAAACTCTTAAAGCCCGCCCTCTGTGGTGATGTACTTCCTCCAACTAGTCTCCACTTTCTGAAGGTTCCATAACCTCCCCCAAACGATGCCACCAACCAGGGACCAAGTGTTCAACAATGTAAGCCTCTGAGGGACGGTTCTCATTCAAACCGTCACATTCCACTCCCTGACTCTCATAGGCTCATGGCCATCTCATAATGCAAAATGCGTTTAGTCTAACTTTCAAAGTCCCCATAGTCTTTCAACAGTTTTAACACTGGTCTGTGGTTCAAAGTGTCTTCTGAGACTCAAGGCAACCTCTTAACTGTCACCCCCTGAAAAATGAAAAAGCAAATTATATACTTCCAACATATAATTGCACAGAATATGCGTACTATTCCAAAGGTGGGGGGCGTGGATAGAGGCACAGAGAGGAAGTGCTGGACTAAAATAAGACCAAAACTAAGAAGGGTAAACACCCCAGATCCTGTAGCTCAATGCCTGGTATGTGGGAATTTAGTTCCAAAAGGGTTAGATTAGATGGCTCACCCTGCACCCTTCACGTTTGCTATCTGAAACATGGGCCTTACTCTGACTGGTTCTATTCTCTGTCTGTATGAAACTCCTTGACAGATGTTTCAGGGTTCTGGCATTTCCAATTTCTTGAGGTCTCTACAACAGCTCAGGCTTCACTTTTATAGGTTCCCACAATGGCCTCCTAGGCCTTGCCTGCCTCTCGGGGCTGTCCTCTGATTGTAGAACCCCACTCCCGTTACCAGTTTCTGAATGAGTTACTTTGTGTTGATGTGATAAAACACCACAACCAAAGTGACTTACAGAAAAAGGGGTTTATTTCATTTATGGTTCCGGGGAGTGGCAGGGGCATCCATAATGTCAAGGAGAGGCATGGCAGCAGATGGCCACATCAGAAAGCTGAGGGGTCCCATCTTTGCATAACTGCCTGTAGGAAGCACCAGGTGAACGGGGAGTAGAGAGTATAAACTCTCACAGTCCACCTACCTACCAATGGACTTTCTCCAGCGAGCTTCAGCCTCCTGAAGGTTCCATAATCTCTCCAAACAGTGGCACCAACAGCAAACCAAGTATTCAAATACATGAATTATTTTTCATTCAAGCCATCATTAAAAGGTTTGTTTTGGCTCACAGTTGGAGGGGGCAGATAATCTTGGCAGGGGTGGTACAGTAAAAGGATCATGAGTGGTGGACCACATGGCTTCCACGGTCAGGAAACAGAGTAGTGAATGCTGGTGCTCAGCAGACTTTCTCCTTATTCAGTCCAGTATGGCATCACATATATTCAGTGTAGGTCTTCCCAATTCAGTTAAGCCTTTCTAGAAAAATTCTTTCATAATAATCCTCCTTTTAAAAAAAAGATTTGTTTTTATTTTGTGTGTGTGTGTGTGTGTGTGTGTGTGTGTGTGTGTGTGTGTGTGTGTACTCATGCAGGTGCCTGTAGAGGTCAGAAATCAGCATCAGATCTCTCAGAACTGGAGTTGCATACAGGCAGTTTTGTGCTGTCCACTATGGGCTCTGGGATCCGAACCCTGATCCTCTGCGTGTGCAGCAAGTGCTCTTAACTTTTGAGCCATCTCGCCACCTCCTTCCACCCTTGTAAGATTTATTTTCCATGGTAAATCCTAAACCCAGGCTACCTGATAATGAAAATATACACAGGGTATGATATACACAAAGTCTTTTAGGTGGTAGGTCTGTCTGGGATGGGCAGACCGAGTAGAGGTAAAATGGGAAGTCAGGTGGGCTGCCAGGAAAGGGATAAATAGGGACATAACCCCTGGCTGCCAGGTTTGGTTTGGGATGTTCTAGGCATCTGTCTGCAAGGTAAGCACTGAGGAACGGAGGTGAGAGCATGGACCAGTCGTTTGCAAAGTTGAGGGAAGGGTGGGCCTCCGGTATTGGGGGAACCTGCTCTATTTGGGACCCTGAGACCAGGAAGCCAGCACAAAACACAAGTCTGCCTTCAGCCTTTAGGTAGAGAAGGTCCCCTAGTCCCGTGCAAAGCCACCTGCAGCCTCCGCCACTAAGGTTGGGCAGAAGAAAGTCCTGTCTCTCTCTTCTGTCTACCCAGGCATCATTGACTGACTGCCCGCAGAGCTCTCTGGGCAAGAAAAGCTCAAAAATTAGATTTTTTTTTTTTTTAGTCCCAGGCCCTCCATCACTGGAGATGGAGGTTAGTGTGGAGTATGGAGCCCCTGGCCACCCCCATACTTTGACTTTAACTACAGGAGCCTAGAATTTTTCTGGAAGATTTCTGAACATCTCCACTCTCCCATGTTCCCCAGGAAGTGGTAGGTGGGAGACATCTTCCGGAGGAAGCTAGTCACCTAGCATCAGTAGCAAGAAGCCTTGAGTTGTCCACAGCGGCAGGCTATGGGTAGTGCAGGAGCTGAGGTAGGCTATGGGTGGTATAGGAGGTGGGGCAGGCTATGGGCGGTACAGGAGCTGAGGTAGGCTATGGGTGGTGCAGGAGCTGGGACAGGCCACATTTCTCTCCACAGCTGGGCTCCAGGCGGCAGCCTCCAGCTCTGACTCACTGAGCCATGGGTTTTCCAAATGACGGATTAAAGCAGAAGTAAGACACACCCCTGCCTGAGAACACAGCAACCTCAGATCTTACTCAGGGGACACTATTTCCAGGGCCAGCATCTTCTTCCTGGAACTTCTTGCTTAGCACAGAGTAGAGGTGCCAGACACAGGGAAGGAAAGGTACGTGGTGTCTAGACATTTCATTCCCAAGTCTGAGAAACTGATAATGAGGACTCAGGTTCAAGTTCATGGTTCATTTCCTAGTGTATAAACTCAGTCAAGGACTTTCCCACTGAGTCTCCATCCCATTATCTATGCATTGGTGGAGATAACTTATTTTAGTACGTGTTAGATGCCAGGAAACTCTGTTCTTAATTTCTGTAGGCCCTTAGAAAACACCACACACACACACACACACACACACACACACACACACACACACACACACACACAAAGATATGTGATCATTCTGTCTTACAGAGCAGACTTGGGTCCAGAGAGGCAGACTGACTTACCCAGGGTCTCTCGGCAAGGAAAGAAAGGCTCAACACTCACACCCAGGCCTAGCCACCCACAAAGGCTATGCTCTAGTTATAGGCCAGTGCACAGGGCTGCTCGGAGCTCTAACAGGTGGCAGCTGGGACCCTAAATTGCAAAGCACCAAGAACAGGTTGGCCCCATCCAGCACTGCTGCCCAGAGCTATCAGGGTGATGGCCTCTGATTCAGGAGGTGTCACAGGCTCCAAAGGGCAGTACATCTGTACTCCCAAGCATGGGGGAAGGGAATCTGGAGGGACAGACCGGTGAGAAAGTGGGAGCAGAGCCACCATGAAGGAGCCCCCGGGGCAGTAGTTCTCAACCTTCCTAACACTGTGACCCTGTAGGTGACCGCCCAACCATAAAACTATTTTCCTCGCTACTTCGTAACTGTAATTATGCTTTGTTATGAATCATAATGTAAATATTTTTGGAGATAGAGGCTTCTCAAGGGGTTGCGACCCACAGATGAGAACCACTGCCCTGGGGTGTCAAAACTAGCTACTAGCTCGCTGAATCAGCCTGGGAGCTCACAGTGACCGCCCTCACAGGTTGACTGTTTGCTATGTCCCACACACCGTATGTTAGGACCCCTTTCTCCCTGGACCCCAGGAAGCACCTGGAGGAGCTGAGGCACCTGAGGCAGGGGGTTACCCTGACTCGTATTCTTTGATGCCTGGTGTCATTGAGTCCTTTAAGTAACCTTGTTTGAGACAGTCCAAGTATCTAGTTGGGTTACATCTTACACAGGAAGCATCTGGGATTCAGGGAAGAGAATCAGCCATGACTCGTGTAGTACACGTACTCGGTGCCCTGAACTGGTCATCTTTGTGCCGGTCATTCTTTCCACACAGGCCTGGAGGAGCACCGTTCTAGTCTCTGGATTCAGGAAGCAAGGGTTAGAGAGGGGAGGGCCCAGCCCCCAGCACACAGGAACTGTGGTGTGCTCTCTATGACTGTTTTCACTCTGGCGCCGTTGGCCAGGCTCCACTCCATAATAAGAATAGGTGGCGCCCATGCTTTGTGGACACCCATGGGAGACCTGCTCCTTTCTGAACAGAGACAGAAGAGGAGCGGATGGGGAGTGTAGAGGGAAGGCAGGGACGGGGGGCAGGAGCAGAGGAGGCAAGGGAAACCAGTCAGGACATAAAATAAATGGAAAAATTTAATTAATAAAAAATAAAGCCTAAACAGCACCAAGTATCCACTGACCAGGAAAGGGCTGCCGAGCAGTTTAGCGAAGGCTCTTTCCTCTCTCTAGCATGTTGGAGGCCTCCCACTGGCCCAGGTCTTACTGGGCTTGCTGGGTCTGCCTCTGAGCCAGTGAGCCAGAACCCAGAGACTTGGAGAGGGTCTGCCTTTCAGTGATGAGAAAGAAAGATTTGGCCATGAGTTAAGGTGGTTGTGAAAGGAATGTGTGGCACAGAGATAATAAAAGAACTGTTCCTGGGCCCTTCTGGGCAGGGCAGGGGCTCTTGAGGCCCCAGTTCTTCCTTTGCCCCTTCTTGCCCAGCCTCCTGCTCAGGTCTATAGAGAGGGGAGATACGCTGGAGCTCAGTGGGGCCTCTCGTGTCTGACCCGTTCTCCACCAAATACCAGAGTGGCTGCAAATCGGAGAACTCCAGCCAAAGCTTGAAAGGTGGAGATGCCTGAGGGATAGGAGATGATGGAGGGTGAAGATGGGAGATGAATGGAGATGAAGCTAGCCGCCTCCTGCATGCTGTGGGTGCTGACTCCCAGGAGGTAGAGTCAAGAACAGCAAGGGGCCGAATGGAGACCTGATTGGAAGGACAGACAGATGGATTAAGTTCATCGGTCACTAAGTCAAACACTGAGAGGCTATGCCCATGGCAAATGAAACCTCTGGGGGAGGGACTTATGTTCTGAACCATTTTCCCTCCGTGGAAGGAATCTGCTCATATGTAAATGACATGGTTTCAGAGTTTAAAAAGCAGAAAACAGTAATCGAGAGACTAAAAAGCTGAGCTTCAAGCTCCTGACATTGTATTGGCCTATTCTTATTATTATTATTATTATTATTATTATTATTATTATTATTATTCATCTGATAGAATACCTGCCAGGAACAGCTTGAGGGGAGTTAGATGTATTGTGGCTCATGATTTCAGGCTACATCGGTTCGGTGTGGTGGGCAGAGCATGGCAGTCCGAGCCACTCATCTATGGCGGTGGCGGGAGGGTTCGCACAGCAGTGGTATATTCTGGTGGATGAGGGGGCACAAAGTTCAGGCTAGAAGCAGGAAAAACAGGTGCTATCAAAGCCCACAGGAAGCCCCTGAGGCATGTGGAAAAGGTGTGGAGAGAGAAATGGTGCCATGTCAAGGTCACCAAGTCTCATCCTCATTTCTTCCTCTTTTTCTCCACAGATGCTCGTCAACCTCTGTACCTTCTCCGAGATGTCCTTTAAGTTCCCATCCCTGGTGACAGCCTGGGAAGCACAAAGCTCTCATTAGGGATTGTCTCAAACCGCACTTTCTGGAGGAGGGCGGCCAAGCAGCGGCCCCACATCCTGCACCGAGACCTTTGCTCAGGTCCTCCGGGGGTTCGCTCAGGCTGAAGATTAAACCTTGATCCCTTTTGCGTGGGGGAGAACATTGCTCTTCCCAGGTTTCATTGACGTCATCAAGCCACATTTTCGACTGTGCTTGGGGTTGCAAAAGAGGTAGACCACGCTGTTTACCAAAAGGAAGACACTACAGCCGCGACTGCATGTACCTCACGGACGACCCTTGCGTGCCACACAGAGATATCCAGAGCACAGGCCTAGGCATGTCTCCAACAGGCCAAAGTTTTCCCTAGCTGCCTTGGAGGCCTCCCCTTCCTGCTCTACCTGCTCCTGTGTCTCTGGGATCTCCTCAGCTCCAGGCAGGGTCTCCTCTCTGCCACCCTCCCAATAACACAGAGGGCCCAGCAAAGGGTTGGAGATGATGAACATGAGGAAGAGGACCCTCAAGTGGCTCACCTTCCTCCTGCTTCTCATCTTCCTCACATCCTTTGTCCTGAACTACTCAAGCACGGGACTGCACACTGCCTGGTTCTCCAAGCAGATGGTCCTGGGGTTCTCAGACAACTTACGCAAGCTCATCAAGGCCCAGCCGTGCACCTGCACACGCTGCATCAGCCAGGGCAAGGTCTCCTACTGGTTCGACCAGCGCTTCAACAAGACCATGCAGCCGCTCCTGACAGCCCACAATGCTCTGATGGACGAGGACACATACCAGTGGTGGCTGGTGAGCAGAGTAGGGGCTGGGAGCAGGGGGAGGGGAGATAAATGCTAGGTCTGGGGGACCCACCAAGCATCTGGCAGCATTCAGGGTGTCATTTTTTTTTTCAGGCATCCCATCACTCAGGGACTGTTTATTGAGCAGCTGTTATGTGTAAGCCAGAGAAAAACCCTACTTGCTTTTCCCTCCTGTGGCTCCCATAACAAATCACCATGGACCTGGTGGGTTAAGATGTCAGAAGTGATCACATGGCACAGTCCTGGAGGCTAAGGGTCTTTACCCCCACGCCTTTCTCCTGCTACTGCTGCTGCTGACCATTTGTGGTACCCCTTGGCCCACATCTGCAGCACCCAGACTCTGCTCCCATATCCCATCATTTTCCTGTGTCTCTGGTGTCCTCTTCCTGGTACAGGCATGTGGCTTTGGCTCTAGTGTGCCCCCTGATTCAGTCTGGCCATACCTGCCACCAGTATCATAACTAGATCTTAGCAGGTGATGTGAATGAGAAATGCAATAAATATCGCAGTCCTCCGTGTCTGGGGATTGGCCCTGACCCCTTCCCTCATACCTGAAGGTCAGCTAAAGTCCTAGTCTTACATACAGTAGGTACCCAGGGAGTACCTGCAGAATGCGTGCATGAGCTTTCTTCCTGACTCCTGTCTTGGGCTGGGAGTGGCTGTCACTAGCCACCTGTGCCTTCAGAGTTAGTAGCTGGGTTTGGTGGCCAGGGAGCCAGCCTACCCAGCCAGAGGTGATGGAGGCAAGCTGACCACCCCCTTGGTTCTCTGCTCCAGAGGCTTCAGCGGGAGAGGAAGCCTAACAACCTGAGTGACACTATCAAGGAACTGTTTCGTGTGGTGCCTGGGAATGTGGATCCCACGCTGGACAAGAGGTTGGTGGGTTGCCGACGCTGTGCAGTCGTGGGAAACTCCGGGAACCTGAAGGACTCCTCGTATGGGCCCGACATTGACAGCCATGACTTTGTGGTGAGGTGAGCACTGGACCCTGAACCCGAGCTCAGGGAACCTCAGAGATATGTGAAACACCTTGGTTCAGCTCAGAAGAATAAGATCCCGGGCCTGGGGCCCCAGTACTGACTGACCTCTGGGTCTCAGTCCCCCCTTCTTTCCCTAGCAAGGTGGCATGCAAAGAGAAAGCCTTGGCTAGAGATTTCCAATAGGCTGATGACTTAGTACCTAAGGCCTACTGAGTGGGCAAAACTGACTTGCAGCCGGTGCTTCTGTGGCTCAAATCCACACCCAGCTTTCAGTCTAGACCGTGAACCAGAAGCTTTTCATGTCAGCTTTGCTTCCTCTGTCCCCATGTGGAATTGGCATCTCAGGAAAAAGCACCATGTCTCTCCCTTGAGTTTTTCCTCATCCCTACTCAGAATTGTTCTGGGGCAGAGAGAATAATTAGAGATGGGACTCAGTATCCCCCAGACAGACATATACATATATATATATATAAATATTACATTACATTATATACATAGGCAGACAGACAGACAGATGGATGGATGGATGGATGGATGGATGGATGGATGGATAAATGGTGCATCTAGAATCCAGAACGACCTTATTTCTGTATCCTTGACTTTATGCCCATAGGCCCCTTTCCTGGCTTTCACTGCACCTAGTATCAGTGGGAATGCCCATGATGAGACGCAAAGTTGGGTTCAGGGTCAGGCAGACCTGAGTTCAAAGCTGTAGCTTGGTAGACAGCTTGTCTGGGCTCTGGATCGTTAAAAAGGTGCACCTAGTAGGTACAGTTACCCATGACATGGGTGGTTGATTATTAGAGGGCAAGACCTACCACACTTGCTTTTATATATATATATATATATATATATATATATATATATATATATATATATAGCCTTGGCCTCTGTTTTGATGAACAAGGGATAGATCTTGACCTTGTGTATGCTAGGCAAGCTGTCTTCCCCTGACTGAGTTACCTCCTCCATGTCCCCCAAAACTGAGTTGCTCAGGCTGGCCTTGAACTTGCCATCCTCTGGCTCTTGCCTCCCAAGTAACTGGGATTTCAGACCTGCTCTACCAGACTTGTCTGGCCTGTGTCTACAGTGTCCCCATTGTTCACATGGAGAAACTAAGGCCTAGGGAACCAAGAAGCTCACCCGCGGTTACCACGTGGGTGCCTCCACCTCCAGCACCCTTAATGTGTGCCCCTTTTCCTCTCCTCCCAGGATGAACAGGGCACCCACCGTGGGCTTTGAGGCAGATGTTGGGAGCAGGACCACCCACCATCTTGTGTATCCCGAGAGCTTCCGGGAGCTGGGAGAGAATGTCAGCATGGTCCTGGTCCCCTTCAAGACCACCGACCTGCAGTGGGTGGTCAGTGCCACTACCACAGGCACCATAACTCAGTGAGTTTCTCTAGTGATTGCCCTGTGCCCATCTGTCTCCTGCCATGGCTCACCCCTGCTGGACTGTCCCTTGGGATTCCTCTCCTCCGTGCCTCCTGGTACATATGGGCCTGCTCCTGCCATCCATCTCCTTGGCTGATCCTGCCTGACTTGTCCAGCCTCAGTTCTGAGTGCCCCTGGTTGTGGTAGCTCTGCGTCCATCCCCAGTGCCGAGATCCCTTTGCTACTAGACTGCAGCCAGCACAGAACAGGCAGGGGCTGCTGAGCACATACTTTGTGGATCAGTCAACACTGGCTCTCCAAGAGTAAGCGCTGCCATCTGCTCCCCAGGCATGGCTCCTATCATTTGAAACTTGGCATCTCGTTTGGTCCTCACAGCAGTGTTTCTCATTAGCTCTGGCCTCCAGGGAGCAACTACGGCTGGGCCAAACCACTTGCCCAACACTGAACTTGACCCAGAGCCCATGCAACCATCTGGGTCTAATTCCTCAGGCCCTGGCTTTTCTCGAAGGGGGGAGTGGCTTCCATTTCCAGATGTCTGCATAACTCCTGGTCCTAGCCCAGGTCTCTCAGGAGTAGAGCCAGAGCCAAGAACTGTGGGTTCTAGGAACTCCATGCCTCCAGGGGACAGAGTGTAAGGAAAGGGCTCAGCAAGAGGTTGGGCCAGGCTGCCTGCTCAAGGTGCTCCCTGGTGCCCAGGCACAGGGAGAGCCTGAACTGCGGCGGTTATGTTCCTCGTGGTAGTGGAGTTTACACCTTGATGCTCATGTCTGCCTGCATGAGCTGGAGACAGCCATAGGTCACCCCTGTCAGTTCCCCAGCATCAGCCTGAGCCCCACTAATGGGCACAGATGTTCTGACTCTGGAAGATGGAGACAACTATCCCTAGGCCCCTGAAATCTGTGTGCTTGGAGCAAGTCCCTATTCTGGCCCAAATCAGCCAGGGTCGCCCCCTGGTGCTATTCTGGAGGTACTGCAGGAGCTGGGCTCCCGCAGGAAGGTGCCTTCTGAGAACCTAAACCTCCCTACCCTGTATGGCTATGTCACTCTCCAGAGCTTCTGGTGCCCAGGTGCCCCCTCTCCACATTAAATCCCTTCTCTTTCCCGATCCACAGCACCTACGTCCCGGTGCCCCCGAAGATCAAAGTGAAACAAGAGAAGGTAAGTGGCAGCTTAGGACCCTCTAACTTTGCCAACTTCTTTCCCAAGATTTAGTGCTGTGGTGGCAGGACTGAGCTACACAGAGTGCCTGGGCCCTGGCCTGGTGTGGTTGCTGGCACCCGTGGAGCTTGACAGGTCCTCATAGTGGGTCTCCTCATAGTGGGCACGACCTGGGAACTTGCCACAGATGTGACTCTTCAGGAGTTACCCAAACCTACTACAGCCAACCCAGGGTAGCACCAGCTGTCCAGCTCTCACAAGCCTCTGGAGGGTAGGGGGAGTGTGGGCTGCAGTTTTTTAACTATTCCTGGGAGCTTCGCAAAGCCAGAATCATACACCTCCACCTACTCACACCTCCACACCTACATCTTTCCCAGTGGATCCCTATACTGCACTGGCCCAAACATGGGCCAAGCAGGAACATGTGTGAAAAACCTACCACACTGGATCTTTTCATACACTGTCATACTTTAGGAGGCTCAGAAAGGCCTGTACTATACCCAGGGACACAGCCTAGATCATGCTAGGATGAGATGAAGTTCCCATGTGCCTGCAACAGGCTGCCCTTGGCCTTGAGCATGACAATCCCAGAAAGAAGCCATAGAAATCTCTGTAGGGTGGGTCTCTTTCCTAAGACCATAATGCCCTGAAATAGAGCTGAGAAATGAAGAGCCCTCCAGAGACCTGTGAACCCATTCTTTCTCTAATGAATGGGATAAGGCTGCCTATACCCTTTGCTGCTCCCAAAGTCCCCATCAGTGTCCCCAAGGCAGTCACAGGCGATGAGGCCAAGGCCATGCGTGGCACAGGGAGACCCTCAAGGCTGTGTAACACTGAACATGTTGCTTAGCCTCTCTGAACCTTGGTGTCTTCATAACAGGGAAGGAAAGCCATGCATATAGTTTCCCTTAGGTCAGAGATGCCAGCCAATGCCAGGCAGAATAGGTGGCCCACAGGTATTTTTTTAATGCAGTGGGACACTGTCATGATCCCTCACACTGCTCCCTGGAGCACTTCTGTAGCCTTGGGTCGCACTCCCTGCCCCCAGAGGATTTTTATTTCGACACCACTCACGGTCCCTTTCAAGGCTTCCCCCAGTGCTGTGAGCTGTTTGGTGCTCATTCTTCCCTGTAGCCCCCATCGCTCTTCAGCCCTACCTGGTAACGATGCAAGATATCTCTAGCGTCCCCAGCACGAAGTCCGTAAATACAAGGATGTTTGTCAGAGCTCATGGATGCAGCAGTATAGCACCCACTAGATGCTCTGTGCCGTTTGCTGGCTGTACTCACCCAGTCCATTCTCTCTGCAGATCCTGATCTACCACCCAGCCTTCATCAAGTATGTCTTTGACAGCTGGCTTCAGGGGCATGGGCGGTATCCATCAACTGGCATCCTCTCCGTCATCTTCTCCATCCATGTCTGTGACGAGGTATGACAGCCTGTGTTCCTGCAGGCCACAGGGACAAGGGCTATTCCCCGCCCCCTGCCACTGCCAAGTTTCCATGGGAGTCCAGGGTAGGGGAGCGGGCAGAAGATAGTTTCCAACTACATCTATCCAAAGAGTCTCTGGCACCTGTGTCAGCCGGTATGTGGAAGAGTGGCAGCCATATGATATCGTTCTCAAGAGCAGGAATTCTGGAACATTTCAGTGAGGGTGGCTAGGCTCTGATTCAGCTCAGAATGAAGAAGCAGGCTCTAACCAGCTTAGACCGGGAGAGCTACAAAGGCCACAGTTACCACCCTCAGGT
>CABHPH010149135.1:0-13115 GCA_902168325.1 Peromyscus nudipes | reverse complement strand
CACACACACACACACACACACACACACACACACACACACACACACACATTTACATGTATGTGTACCTCTGCAGTGCATATACGTGTGCATGTGTATTCATATATGTGTGGGTGCACCAGAGGTTGGTGTCAGATGTCTTTCTCAGTCACTTTTCACTTAATATATTGAGGCAGAGTCTTCTGCTGAACCAGAGCTCAGGGATTTGGCTGGTCTAGCTATCCAGCTTGGTCTGAGGATTCCCTGTCTGCCTCCTGAGTGCTTGGATTAGAAGTGGGCAGTCGGGGTTGCTATCGCTGTGCTGAAACACCATGACCAAAGCAACCTGGGGAGGAAAGGGTTTATGTGGTTTACACTTCCACATCCGCAGTCCATCACTGAAGGAAGCCAGGACAGGAACTCAAGCAGGACAGGAACCTGCAGGCAGGAGCTGGTGCAGAGGCCACGGAGGGGAGCTGCTTACTGGCTTGCTCCTCATGGCTTGCTCAACCTGCTTTCTTATAGAACCCAGGACCACCAGGCCAGGGATGGCACCACCCACAGTGGGCTGGGCTCTCCCCCATCAATCACTAATTGAAAAGATGCCCTATAGATCTTATGGGTATTCTCTCAATTGAGGTTCTCTTCTTTCCGATAACTGTAGCTTGTGTCAAGTTGACGAAAAACTAGTCAGTACACCACCCTGTATTTACAGAGGCGCCAGGGATCAGAAGTCATGCTTGTGTGGTAAGCGCTTTGCCTACTGAAGCACCCCCCCTTTAGATTTTATTATTTCATGTGTGTGAGTGTTTTGTTTGCATGCATGTCTGATACCATATGCATGCCTGGTGCCTGCAGAGATCAGAAGGCATCAGAGTCCCCTGGAACTGTAGTTAGGTGGGTTCTGGGAATTGAACCTAGGTCCTCTGGAAGATCAGTCAGTGTTCTTAATCACTGCACCATCTCTTAATGTAGCCCATTTTGGGTCAAACACAAGATTCTTCTGCCTTTACTTCCAAAGTGCTGGGATTACAGACCTGAAACACTTCTGGCTTTAACCTACACTTGTGATATAAGTAAACTACAGTGTTGAGAAGGCGTTAATCCCTCTGACCTAATCCCCTCTTAAAGGTCCCATCACCTCTCAACTCTTATTCTGGGGACCAGATTTCACCATGAGTTTGGGAAGGGACAAACCACATTAGAACCCCAGCAGGTAATGCTGTAGCAATCAGATTCCTATAACGAATTTGGCCGGCTTTCCTCCCTCCCTCCCTCCCTCCCTCCCTCCCTCCCTCCCTCCCTCCCTCCCTTCCTTCCCTACCTACCTACCTGAGATTTGGAAGGAAGCTGCAGATATCAGGGCAGTGCACACCCACAGAGTTTTTCAATGCCGTCTCAGGATCCATGGGGAGAATTTTTGGTAGAGCCAAGGGTTGGCATTACCCAGTGTCCAGGGTCTAGCATCCTGCCCCTTTCAGTGTCTTAGGACACTGTGGGAGACACAGAATGATTCTGTTCCATTCTCCAAGTACATCTGTGATCTCATCCGTGCTGAGTTGAGCATCTAGGGACTAGACATCCTGGTCCAGGGTGATTGAGGTTCTCCTTGGCCGGGTTATGGGTCTTGCAGCCTGGAGGAGTTCTGTGGAGGCTCTTTGGAAGCAGGGCAGGGCTGAGTGGCAGCTCTCTGCTCATGGGTTTAGTTTTGCTGAAATCTGGATGTTTGCCATAGCAGCTTGGTGGCACTTACCTTCTTGGTCTGGTGTACCTTGTTTCCCGCATTTCCATTTGCAGGACAGATTCCTTAGCTGGGAAGGAGAGATCAGTCTGGATTGATGTACATTTATGCAGCACCTGCTGCATCCCTGGGTCTGACCTGGATACAGTCACAGGCCTTGCCCTTCAGGCATTTTGGGAGGCTGCTTGGTCTAAGTGGGGTGAGCTTTAGGCTCACACTTCTGCACAGCATGTCACCTTGAATAGGTGAGACCCCTCCCACCCCACCCCTCTGAGCCCTGTTTTGCTCATCTGGAAATGGGCTGATGTGAGGATTTGATGAGTTCAAGTGGACCTGTCCTAGAACTGAGGGACCTGGAGAGCAGGAGATGGCAGATGGTGTTAATGTGAGCTGTGAGCTCCCCTGCGATGCCTTGTGTGTTCTGAAGCGCTCCCTGCTTTGAGTACTCTTTAATCCCTACAGCGACCCTCTTCCTGTTTATAGAGGAGGAAACAGTCTAGAAGAGGTAATTTGTCTAGGGCCATACTGCTAACATGTGGCGCCAGCAACTCGAGGCTCTAACTGGTGTGCCACACAGCCTCCTTGCTGCAGGGAGGGAAACTGCCTCAGACTCAGGCCCAGGGACTGTACATGTTGAATTTTCCAATGGGTGAAAACAGTGTTTACCCAGTGTTAATGGTGTGAACTGGCGCCCTGCTGTGTGCTGTGGATGGGCAAACATTTTGCTCCAGATAGCTCAAGAGGCAAGCACCAATAGTGTCAACTGTTACCCAGGAGGATGCTGGGACACAGCTGGGGGTGGGGCTTGGAGGGGCTCAGTTCCTAGTGTTGTCTGAGCCCCTGCTCTCTTTGCTTCTAGCCTGTAGTGCACAAACATCTGCCCAGCAGGCTGCAACTGTGTTCTGAGCAAGCCTTGTGAGCCCGTTCCAGGTCACGGAAGATGCTCTATAGACTGGGGACTCTGGCCTTTCCCGCCTCCAGCAGCTGGGCTTGGAAGGCTCCAGGACCACAGCCTGGGGAGGGTGGAGGGTGTGAGGGGAATGCTGTTCCTTCTCTTCCCATCTTCTGTTCACGTTTCCCTCTTTGCCCTCCTTTGCGCTCTTCTTGCCTCTGCCGGCTGGTCCCTAGGGCTGCTTCTGCCCACTCTTCTCATGTATCTCTGCTTCCCTCTGCCCTTCCTCCTCCTCCTCTCCCATCTGAGCACCTCCCCACCCCCTGCATGGTCACGTGAGGGCACCACCAGATTTAAGCTTAATCTGCTGGGCACTCAGCCCAGCAGCCTGGCGTTGTTAGTGTGTTAGCGTGTTGGTGCGTGTAGCTGATCTGGTTTTGGTACTTTGGGGAGGGGGGCTGTGGGGTGCCCACAGACCCCCCCCTCCATGAACCTAGGGCTGGCAGAATCTTTGCAGCCCCAGCTGGCATTGGAGATTGTGATCCAGGTGGGTCCTGAGGGCTGTGTCTACCCTGTCCAGGGCAGGGCAGAGAATAAACGACCTAATAGGAGCAGTGAGGTCGGTGAGCGGAGGGAGGTGTGGGGCTGGCATACAGGAGCCGCAGCTTGCAGCTCTTGGGGCCACACTGGCCAACTGCTAGGACTCCCTAATTCCAGTGCACAGTAGTGGGGGAAGGGCCCCTCATGGACTTTAGGGATTACTGGCTTCTGGCACAGCAAAATCCTCCTTACCTACGGTGGGGGCTGGACTGGGGCCCCCCACAGCCCATGCTGCCTCCAGTGTGGTGCCCGAGTTACCGTGGGCTTGGTTTCCTTCTGGAGCCTTCAGGTCCTGCCTGGAGCACAGACCTAGGAGAGACTCCTAGGGAGTCTTTGCACTTTACCCTTCAGGCATCAGCTTCATCTCCTGAGTTCTCTAGACTCCCGCCTCAGTCCTTGCCCAACCCTCAGGCCAGGAAGCCAGGGGTCTAGGGTCCCTGAAAATGCTCTCCTTCCACAGACACTGGAGAGCTGTGTCCTGAGACCAGACCAAGAGAAGAGCCTGAGTGTGCAGAGCCCAGCCCAGGACTCCCAGGGTGCCAGCCTGCCAGTCTGTATCAGGGAGGTCGTCACCCGCAACCTCTCTCAGCCTGAGAACCCAGGTGCCACCTGCCACCCTGCCAAGGGTCCTTTCTCCTCACTTTTCTTCTCAGCAGCCATAGATATAGATAGTGCTGTGTGTGTGTGTGTGTGTGTGTGTGTGTGTGTGCGAGAGAGAGAGAGAGAGAGAGAGAGAGAGAGAGAGAGAGAGAGATCTATCCACATGTGTGCAGATGTGTTTCCTGTGAGCACAAGGACATCGAAGGAGGACAAGGGCTCCTGCAGTATTGCTCTCCACCTATCCCATTACAGCGGGGTCTCTCACTCATCCTTGGCCTGGGCTGGCAGCCAGCGAGTCCTGCTGATTCGCCTGTCTCTTTCCTGAATAGCTCTTGGGTTACAGGTGCCTGAGGGGCCGTGCCCAGCTTTGTACATGGGTGCTGGGATTTGAACTTAGATGCTCAATCTTGTGTAGCAAGTGCTCTTATGCCCTGAGCCGGATCCCCAGCCCCACCTCTACTTCTTGAATACACATAAGGAGACAGGCACAGCTCTGTGGTGTGTGGATCTACTTCACGGAGGAGGAAATGGAGGCTGAGATCCAATTTGCCCAAACTTATTTTATTTATTCCCCACGTGGCACAGCTAGAGGAGAAGGCGGACAAACCCTGTCTGCTCCCTGCTTCGGATTTGAACACCAAATACTGCATTTCCTCCCGGGGACGGTGTGAGCTGTCTGAGACTGAGATTACGTGGGGAGGCAGCTTTGTTGAGACCAGGCTCCTGCAAAGGCTGATGGCCGCAGTTCCTCCTAGTATACGGCATGCGTGACCAGGTTGTGCAGCCTGCCTGAGTGCCTGGTCATGAGGTCAGCTGGTTAGTTGGTGGTGTGGAGCGCTGGCAGCTGTGCTGCTGGTGTTTTTTGAATCGCTGCTGCAATCTGGTTCAGTTTCCAGATCAGGGCTGGGCGGTCTCTTTGAGTGGACCAGGCATGCTGGGACTCAGCAGAGTCAGGGAGACTTAACGAACCACCCCCAAGGCTAGAAGGCCTGCAGTGTGTGTCCATGTTTTTCAGGGTCAGAGTAGAGCCCATGGGGGTTGGGGGGGCGAGGGAGGATGGGTTTCTCCTCTGGCCTTTCCTCTCCTCTCCTTCCTCTTCCCAAGCTAACCTCTACCATCTTAAGCCCTGGTTATGAGAGAACTGGTCATGATAGTGCTGGTCTAAAATCTCAGCACTCGAGGGGCAGAGGGAGAGGATCATGGGTTCTGTGCCAGCCTAGGCTACCTTACCTCACAGAAAGCAAGGGAACAAAGCAAAGTTATGAGAAGTCCTGACTTTGAGTAAGGCTTGATCGCTTTCCTGGCATGGTCTAATTACTGTTCCACCCACTTAACAGATGAGTAAAATTGAGGCCCCAAGATGACTAGTCCTCAGAAAAGGAGGGATCGAGAATTCAGAGCTTCGTGTCCCCGGGGTGGGCGGGTACAGAAAGATGTTCTCTTGACTCCTAGCTGGAGCCTCCCTCCTGCATGTTCTGGCGATGTGGCCACACTGGCTGTAGTTGTTTCTACACAACCTCTCTTGCCAGCCTTCTTGTCCCTCAGCTCTCTTGGCCCTCAGGTGCTGCAGCCACACACACCCAGGGCCCCCCCAGGGCCCCAGCCCATTATCTTGTTGCAGGAACGAGTAGGACGCCTGTTTGGGTTGGTGCCCTTCTGCACTAGACAGAAATCAGCCTCAGCTCTTTGTCCCTTGCCAGCCCCTCCCCAGGTCCCAGAGATGGCTTCGCTGCTGTCGCTGCAGGAGGAGAACCAGCTGCTGCAGCAGGAGCTGTCCCGTGTGGAGGACCTGCTGGCCCAGAGCCGTGCTGAGCGTGATGAGCTTGCTATCAAGTACAATGCCGTCAGTGAGAGGGTGGGTGCTGCTGGGGCCCAGCGTGGGAGGGGTAGGGAGATGTCCTGACCAGGCCCACTGACTGGGTGAGGATGGGCACCTGGTTCAGACTGCAACTCTGCCAGCTGGAATGGCCTTGAGCTCGTGTGACCTTGGGGAGGTGCTGGTGGTGGAAGATTGAGAAGAGTTGGGTGAAGGATGGGGTGTGTACGCAGATAATGGTTATGATAGTAGCTACCATCGGCTGAGCGTGGTGGCGCACACCTTTAGTCCCAGCACTGGGGTGGCAGAGGCAGGCGGATCTCTGTGAGTTTGAGGCCAGCCTGGTCTACTAGAGCAAGTTCCAGGACAGCCAGGGCTACACAGAGAAACCCTGTCTCGAAAAACAAAAAGCAAAAAGGCAGCTACCATTTATGGAATGCATACTACGTGCCAGAAATATCCTGGGTCCTTTCTATTTACTGTACCAAAGTCTATACCATTATCGTATCCATTTAACCAAGGGGAAAATAGAGGCTCAGAGAGAGAAAGCACCATGCCTTGTGTCACACAGCCAGTTAAGACAAGATTCCTGGTGTCCTGGCTCCCAGGCCAGGACTATCTATTGCCTTTGTTTTGGGGGTGTGCAGAGAGCCTGCTGGCTCCTATAGCGTCCACCGTGTGCTGGTGGGAGGCCCTGTCTGTATGGAGCCCTGTGTATTGTCTTGTGTGTGTTTCTGTACACCCTCTGGTTGTGGAGCATGTCCTGGTACTGCCTGCTCAGACAAGCCTCTGACTTGTTGGGGCTTGCCAAGGAGCAGAGTGGAGGCCCCGTGGTGGTTCCCTAGCTTTGAGGACACTCAAGAATTCATTTCTTGGGGTCTGCAGGGGGTGCAGAGGCAGGGTGGCAGGAGTCCTGGGTTGGTACTGTTGATGGGCCAGAATCAGCCTCCTGCTGGTTAGACCCTTCTTGGCCCAGAGCACAGTACCAGTCCCCTGGGGACGACCTCTTAGGTGCCAACTTCAGCAACTGAAGCTTACACTGCCCCCTGATTGACAAGGAAGGGAAGGAGAGGTGTGGGGGGCAGGTCCCTTCTCTTCTGGGGCATAGCTCCTGGGGGGTCTGCAGTGGGGGCTGAGGGGCTGTGCCCATCTAGACCTTCCCCTCATATATTGGCACAAATTGCCTGGGCTTTTAATTGTTCTGTGTCTGAGAGAGTTTGGGTGAGACCCCACACGGAGGCAGAAATTGGATGAAAATGACCTTGAAGGCCTTTCCTGGAGGGGGAGGGTCCACAGAGAGCATAAGAACCCAGTGATCACCTTATTACAGATGGAGAAACTGAGGTCCGCAGAAAAGCACGCTAGGCTCAAGGTCAGTGGTGAAGCTGGACAGGGACCACTGGTCCAGGGCTGTGGTTGTATGATACATTGGCTGATAACTCTCTTCAACCCGTGCCTGCCGGTGACAGGTGCCCTGTGGCCACACTGGCATGGTGGACTAGGTCAGGGCAGCTAGTGAAGTTGTTCTCATCCTTCAAATCCCACATCCCCCTGGGATAGGGAGTGGGACAAGAGTCAGGATTCATGCTCTGCTCATTGGATGTCCTGTGGAGAAACTGAGGCAGGACTCCCAGAGGCCACCTCCCAAGTATACCTCAGTATCCCCAAGAAACAGGAGTAGGGTGAGGTAGGTGGGAAAGAGGCAGTGGCATTATTATTTCTTGGCTCTAGGGAACAGATTCCCTGGGTTCCCCCAGTGTCCATGGCAACCTGGGCTTAGAGAGTTTAATGGGGCAGCAGAGCAGCAGTTGCTAAGGAGACAACAAACTACTTTCATCCATTCTTGTGGCTGCCTCCTTTCCATTGGAATTGCAAGTCACATCGAAAGACTCTTTTGTAAAGGGCAAAGTCTGTGGAGAGAGGTGAGGTATGGCCTGCAGTAGCCTGGCACTGAGCACCAGGGAAACGAGTGGAGTCCCTAGTAACCGGCCAAAACCCTTCCCCACCACAGAAGCCGATAGCGCTGGGGTCACATGGATGTGCAAAGCACACACAGTGCAGGCCACAAATAGACCCCACTTAGAACACAACACATAGAAACAAGCCCACCCTGTGGATGCACTCAGACTCACAGACTGTATGTAGCCAGACACCGCACAGCCCTGCCCTGGCATAGAGCAACACTCTGGTGAGCAATCACAGCACCTCTGCATACGGTAACCAACTGCACAGTGCACTATATGCATCTCCTGGCTGGACACAGATGGCAGAAAGGACAGAAGCCGGCCAGAGCCATCATCTGTCAGCCCACAAAGGCACTCACACCAGCCAGAGCCATCATCTGTCAGCCCACAAAGGCACTCACACATGCACAGTGCAGTCATTACCGTTAACCGTGACCCGAGGAGCCCAGACTCTCTTCCCCAGGCCCCCAGTTTACGTCATGCCATGCCTCCCTGGCATACACAGACACACAAGCACATGTCCTGGTACATACAGATGGACATAATCTGTGCACCACTCCTATGGTCCATATCCACCTCATCCTGGATCATGAGAAGGCCCGGACACCAATGTCAGCACACACCCTGTGCATCCAAGGCATGCAGGGTCCCATGTAGAGACATGGCTAACCACCCCCCACTCTTTGAGGCACACTCATTGATGCACGATGCACACGTATCTCAGGGCTGTGTGACAGATGTTGATACTGTCCACTTCTCTACTTGCTTGGGGCTCTATGTGGACCTTTGCCACAGACTCAGAAAGTTCCTATTGCCACTCCCTTAGCAGTCTGTGCTGTGTTCTTCAACCCCTCCCTGTTGGAGTCATCCCAGTCGGCACAGTCACCCTACCCACCACCACTGCTGAGGGTGGTTCTCGGAGCATCTACCAGGTACACTGGGCTAGTACAGGCCTGGAGGGCCATTGACCTGGCCTGAACCCCAGGTTGTGTGGGTAAGAAAAGCCTCCCCTCCCGTCAGCTTCCCTGTGACTGGTGGTCCTACACTTGCGTGTATGTTTGAGGGTCCTGGTGGTCAGCCTGGGTGCTTGGGAGATGGATGGTTAAGTGTGGGTTGGCATCAGTCAGCTAGGCTGGAGATCATCCATTGGCTGTCCTCAGTCCCCTGTATGTGCTCATGACCCTAAGTCTGCTCATCTTCAGTCCTTTCTCCCTGAACCCTTTCCCTGACAGCCAGAAGCTGAGGGGAGAGTACCCAGGACTATCCGGCACCTGAACAGGGGGGTTGAGAGGGCTAGTGGACAGGCCTCCTCTGTGTACCCATGGGGTCTGAGGGTGGCACACTGCACAATACCTGGAGTGGAGGAAGCTGGACAGGGGAGGGTCCTGTGAGGTGAGGGAGAGGTGGGGTTAGGGAGGCAAAGCAGTGCTAGATGGGGTACATACATATCTTAAGGTGTGTTTACTGGAAGCTCATGTGTCACCTGGGACACTGGAGACTGCCTTTGTGCATTATGTGTGCTCTCTGTGAGCTCAGATCTTATGCATACTGACACCTCTGTTCTGAATAGATTCACTATGCACTCACGTTAGTTCACTGGTCTTAAATATTCCCTGAGTATGAGCCAGGGCACCCCACAGCCAATGTCCTAGGTATTCAAATCCAAAGGGAACAAAAATCCAGGCCTTCCTGAGCTTGCCTTGGGGAAGGAAGAGGGGTGGGGAGACTTGGCAGCAGACTGAGGCATTAACCATAGTGGGTTGGACTCAGGATTCTGAAAGAGTGGCAGAGAATGCACGCAGCACACTGGTACTTCTGCAGTCTGCCTCCAGGGCATGCGTTTGCAGACATGGTGGTAGGGCTTACCTGCACACGCCTGTCTCTTCTGTGTGCCTATGCCTGCCTGTCTGTGTGCCCATGCCCACCCACATATATTCTCATGTCTGCATTGTGTGCCTGTGCCTGTCCCGTGTGTCCAAGTATATCTCATCTATGTGCCTATTCCTGCCCTGTGTGTCCAAGCATGTCCCATCTGTGTGCCCATGCCCACCCCACATATATTCCCAGGCATTGTGTGCCTGTACCTGTCCTGTGTGCCCAAGCATGTCCCATCTGTGTGCCCACACCAGCCCATGCCTGCCCTGTGTGTCCAAGCATGTCCCATCTGTGTGCCATGTTCTGTATGCGTGTGCATTGCCCTGCCTATGTGTCCATGCCTGGTTCAGCTGTATGCTCATGCAAGCTCCATCTGTATGCTCATGTGCCATACACATGTGCACTGCATCCTGGGCCTACCTGCCTGTGACTGCTCCTTGGAGTGCTATCAGCTTGCAAGGCATTGTGGGTCTGAGCCCAGGCTGATGTCTCCTGAAGAGGCCTGGGCCTGCTTGAAGCACAGGACTCTCACCCAGGGCCCTTCCCTGCAGCTGGAGCAGGCTGTGCGGCTGGAGACTGGGGAGCTGGAGGCGCAGGAGCCCCAGGGGCTGGTGCGGCAGAGCGTGGAGCTGCGGAGGCAGCTGCAGGAGGAACAGGCCTCCTACCGGCGTAAGCTGCAGGCCTACCAGGAGGGCCAGCAGCGGCAAGCCCAGCTAGTGCAGCGGCTGCAGGCCAAGGTCAGGGCTGCCCACCCCCATCCCTGCCTCACTCCGCTTCACTCAACCCTCACTCCTGGGCTCACACCGCTTCCTGCACATTGCCAGATTCTGCAGTACAAGAAACAGTGCTCAGAGCTGGAGAAGCAGTTGCTGGAGAAGTCCACCAAGTTGGAGCAGCAGCGCCTGAGGGTGGGTGCCAGGGTGGGGCAGGCAGAGGCCTCCCTCCTCCTGCCTGTCCTGACTCCTCTCTTCCTCACCTAGGACACAGAACACAGACAGGACCTGGACAGCGCCCTTCTGCGTCTGGAGGAGGAGCAGCAGAGGTGAGGGTGTGGCACAGCCAGTGGGTGGCCTCCTGGACAAGTGAGCAAGTGCTCACCGACCCCCATCTGGCTCTCCCAGAAGTGCCAGCCTGGCCCAGGTGAATGCCATGCTGAGAGAGCAGCTGGACCAGGCAAACTTGGCCAACCAGACTCTGAGTGAGGACATTCACAAGGTGACCAGTGACTGGACCCGCAGCTGCAAGGAGCTGGAGCAGAGGGAGGCAGCATGGAGGCGCGAGGAAGAGGTAAGTGGGGTGCCAGTGGGGTAGCATGACAGTGGGGGGACCCTGCAGAGGGTTGGATCAAGTCTGGAGAGGGACAGGGAACCTGACCATGTGAGTGCAGTAGCAGTGGTCACGGTCATCAAGAGAGAACTGGCCTTGGTTACATAAGCCCTGGGCCGGGTTCTCAGTTTCTTCTATTCCTCGTGACGAGGCGCTGTCATTGAGTCCTGTAGAAAGTTAAGTGACCAGTCCATGGTCATGGTCACACCCCGCCAGCTGGGAGGCCAATCTAGGTCCGTTGAGGAAACACAAACCCTTCCGTAGGTCAACTGGCAGGGCACTGGGGCAGGAATGCAGCCGCGTCCCCAGAGCCCCGCGTGTCTGTCTCCACAGTCCTTCAACACCTACTTCAGCCGAGAGCACAGCCGTCTGCTCCTCCTCTGGAGGCAGGTCATGGGGCTCCGACGGCTGGTCAGCGAGGTGAAGATGGGCACGGAGAGGTGAGGCCTGGCTGCTGGGGAGCATGGGGTGCACCCTTCCATGGGCTGCCTCTGGGAATGGGGAGGCAGCTTGCATGAAGAGAGGCAGTCAGCTTTGCTGGGCTCAGCTGCCTTGTGCTCTTCCTACGATATTTAATGTTGTATTCAGTGCCCCTTGGAGGCATCAAAGATCAGAGAGGCTGAGTGAGCATCTCAGATCACACAGCAGAGAGCTGTCTGTGTAGTTGGACTTTCCTCTGGTGCCAGCTCACAAATAATGACCCAGAGACTTACTATTAACTATGAAAGTATGGCCTCTAGCTTAGGCTTGTCCCACTAGCTCTTATAACTTGATTTAACCTGTTTCTTCTAATCTACCTCTGCCAAGTGGCTCAGTTACCTCTCCTCTGTACCGTATGCCCAACTTCTTCAGTGTCTAGCTGGGGTCTTTCTCACGCTGAGATTCATCCTGAGATCCATTATCTGCCCCATTCTCTCCTGCCTAGCTGTTTATTAAACCACCTACAGCGATACATCTTCACACAGTATAAACAAATATTCTGCAACACAGCTGAGTTTGGATTTGAAGCCTGCCTCCCTCTTTGTCTTTACAGTTTGTTTGAATCAGGAGCTGTAGATATTCACAAAATGTGATCTAAAAAATTTTTTTTGGACAGCATCTCACTATGTAGCTCTGGCTAGCCTCCAATTCAGAGATCTACCTGCTCTGCCTCCTGAGTGCTGGGATTAAAGGTGTGCATTACCATGCTCAGCAGATTTTTAAATTTTTGAATCTTCTTTCTTTCTTTCTTTTTTTTTTTTGGTTTTTCAAGACAGGGTTTCTCTATGTAGTTTTGCGCTTTTCCTGGAATTCCCTCTGTAGTCCAGGCTGGCTTTGAACTCACAGAGATCTGGCTGCCTCTGCCTCCCGAGTGCTGGGATTAAAGGCATGTGCCATTTTTTTGTGAAAAAACAATCCCCCCCCCCCCCCCCCCCGGAGTTGAGGACCGAACCCAGAGCCTTGGGCTTGCTAGGCAAACACTCTACCACTGAGCTAAATCCCCAACCCCCTCTTTTCTTTCTTAGAGTCTTTTTTGTTTCAGGCTATCCTGGAACTCACTGTACAGGATGATGGCTTTGAACTTTGACCCTCCTGTTTCTATTGGCGTGCTGGAGTTACAGGCGTGAGCTACTATGCCAAGTTTATGTGTTGCTGGGGACTGAACCCAGGACTTGGCATTTGTTAGGCAAGCACTCTATCTACTGAGCCATGGTCCCAGCCCAGGACTTGGATCTTTTTCTTGCAAGTGCTGGGAATACAGGTCTGCATCACACACCATACCTGTCTAAACTTTTTTCTTCCCTTAAGCCTCTTACTTGTTCAGGGACCAGCCGGCTGTCCTCAGGGATTCGTGTAATCTAGCTTTTGCTGCCTCCTGTGTGCATGAGCCTGCACACATCCACGGCTAGACTGCAGATGGCTTTTTCCCTGGCAAGACTCGGACCCCAGCAGTGCAGGGCTCCCCCACAGGAGGCCTCTGGGCCTGGGGCAGGTATCTGCAGCCTGTAATGGTGGTTCTGGCCCAATGCCAGGCTGAAAACTGCATCAGAAGTGTTTGATACTATGCTTGACCTACTGTGTGTTACCTACAACCTGTGAGGCACTCCCCAGCCCCCCTGCTGTTGGATGCCCAGCATTGCACTTCAGAGTGAGTGAGCGAGCCCACATTGGGGTTTTAAGGGACCTTGTTTTTAATTTGAGAAAGAATCTCATTATATAACCCTGTGTTGCCTTGAGCTTGAACCGTAGGCTAGGCTGGTCTCACACTCACAGAGAATCCTTCTGCCTTGCCTCCCAAATTCTGTGATTAAAGGCATGTACCACTAGCCGAGTGGTGGGGGGGGG
>CABHPH010149134.1:44481-70284 GCA_902168325.1 Peromyscus nudipes | reverse complement strand
TCCAGGAAAGGCGCAAAACTACACAGAGAAACCCTGTCTCGAAAAACCAAAAAAAAAAAAAATTAAATTAAAATAAAAATAAAAAAAATAAAACAACTGACAACAAATGCTGGAAGGGATGAGGGGGAAGGGACCCCCTCATTGCCTACTGGTTGGATTCCAAACTGGTCCAGTCACCCTTGCTATCCACCCACTGTGGATAATTCTTAAAAATCTAAAAATAAATCTACCATATGACCCAACTTTACTACTCCTTGGCATATGCTGTGGTGTTTTGAAAGAAAATGGCCCCCAAAGGGAGTGGCACCATTAGGAGGTGTGGCTTTGTTGGAGGAAGTGTGTCTCTGTGGAGGTGCGCTTTGAGGTCTCACGTTTGCTCAAGCCACATTCAGTATCCCAGACCACTTTCTGTTGCCTGCAAGTCAAGATGTAGGACACTCAGCTGCTTCTCCAGCACCATGTCTGCCTGCATGCTGCCATGCTCTCCATCATGATGATATTGGACTAAACTTCTGAAAATATAAGCCACCCCCAATGAAATGTTTTTCCTTTATAAGAGTTGCTGTGGTCATGGTGTCTCTTCCCAGCAATAAAACCCCTAACTAAGACATATGCCCAAAGGACTCAACATCCCATTCCATAGACACTTCTTTGGCCATGATCATTGCTGCTCTATTCATAATAGCTAGGAAATGGAAAAAACCTACAACCAACAGACAAATGATGAAAATGTGGTACAGGTACACTATGGAATACTATTCAGCTGGAAAGCAAAATGAAATCATGAAATTTGCAGGTAAATGCATGAAACTAGGGGGGAAAAAAGGCTATATTGAGTGTGGTAACCCAGACCCAGAAAGACAAACATTGCATGTTCTCACTCCTCTGAAGCTCCTGGCTCCAAACCTTCAGATTTGAGCACATATCCCGGATTAACTGCAGAAAACATGCAAGTAAGAAGGGACCATTGCTAGGGTTGGGGTATGAGGGAGCAAAAGAGCAGGGTACAAGTGATATGATTCAGGAAATGGGGAAATGGAAAAAAAACAGGGGGGGCTCTAATCAGGGAGGAGGGAGGGAGATTAATACAGAAGAAGAAGGGAGGGGGTAAAACAACATAAGATGTCTGAAAAAAGTCATAAGAAATCATACTATTAACTATCTACCTAAAGCTATCTATAATACATGTACATCTGTGTATAAATGTACATATATAGTTTAAATGAAATATCCCCATCTGGACTGACAATTCTCCTTCCAAGCGCCAAAGACCATCTAACGAAAACCCCAACACCAGGCCTGAGAAGCCTCTTTTGAGTTGTTGATCAGAGTTGCCCAAGAGACTCCCAAAACATTACAGGATATTGCTGTTGCCCTTCATCGGCCCCAAGAGTTGAGAGGTAAGTCTTTATTGCTGAAGACATACACTTCAGACGTAGGACCTAGGGGCCCCAAAAGCCTCTTCCTTGAGGATCAGTTTTCAGGGTGCCAACCAGAAGACACCACAGAGACCTCCAAAGGAAAGAATAAATCAGCTAACCCGCTATGACACCTATGAACCACAACAGCCAGCATGGTGTAATAATCCTAAGAGGGCAGTAGTGGCTCACATACCTTGGTGGTAACCAACAGCTCTCTATTTGGACCCAAGACACAGTCAACAAGAGAGGAAAGCATGCCTGGTACTGGAAACCTAGCCAGCTACTCAGGGCTAGTGAAGTCAGGGATCTTGAAGGAAAACCTACAATTGCCACTTTACTAAACCTGCATAATTCCCAACTCCATTCTAAATATCTGTCTTTACACCCCCAGGATAAGTGCGGTCCTTACTCTGATGTCAAGGAAACCTCTCTTTACGACAGAAACAACAACCCATCAAAATGCAGAGTTGTGGAGCCCAATCCCAGTGGCTACATCTACAATACAGCTCAAGGCTCAGGGATCATTGCAGAAGAGCATGCTGGAAGACTGGAAGAGCCAGGAGAACAGGGAGTTTGTGTCTTCTAGGTATGTCAGAAGCTCCACCTGTAAAGGTTCACCAACATGACTGACTGCCTAAACAGGAACTGAATAAAGACAGCAATAGAACTACTAAGGTGGGTGGGGAGGTGGGGGCGCATAGAGGGATGACCAGGAGACCTCAACCCTATACAAAAAAACCACAGGCAACCAAGGAATGCTGGGAATGGGAGAAACAGTCAGCCCCAGGGAAGGGCACACCAACTGGTTATCCAATACCAAACGGTCAGCCCTAAAAACATACACACAAGTAACATTATAGGGACTGAGAAGATTGTACTTGTGTACATAGAAGAGTGTGTGTGTGTGTGTGTGTGTGTGTGTGTGTGTGCGTGCATGTAACAACAAATAATGAACAGAGATGACATGAATTTCAAAAACCTTAAGTAGGGTTATATGGGAGGTTTGTGGGGGGGACTAGAAATGATATAATTATATTACATCCTCAAAAACAAATTTTAAAAGAGAAGGAAGGAAGGAAGAAAGGAAGGAAGGAAGAAAGGAAGGAAGGAAGGAAGGAAGAGAGAGAAATAAGGCTGAGCAAACTCTGAGGAGCAATTAAGCAGCACCTCTCCCTGGCCTCTGCATCAGCTCCTGCCTTCAGGTTCCTGCCCTGCCTTGAGTTCTTGCTCTGACTTCCTTCAGTGACGGACTAGGATGTGGGAAGTAAGAGAAAAAAACCCTTCCCTGCCCCAAGTGCTTATGGCTGTGGGGTTTCATCAAGGCACTAGAAACCCTGAGACAGAAGGCTTCTGCTGGACACATTAGTGCTAGAGAGAAATTTGTCAAGAACTGTGTCAACCAGAGGCAGCTTTCCAAGAGGAAACATCTCTCTCTTTAAATGAGCCTGTCACCAGCATGTCACATCATGTCACATCACCAGTACATTAGGCCGTCTTATGAGCACTCCATTCAGCAAGTTTAAAAATGGAAAGAAACTTATTTCCCACCCACCCATGCAAAAAAAAAAAAAAAAAACAACTCTCTTCAACATATTGTTCGTTCCCTTTGGAAAGACCAAACCCTTTTTGTCCAAAGATTATACTATGACCTCAGATAAATCAAGTCCCGTGCAAGCCATGAGGTCCAAAGCAAAAGAGGCACGTGTCTCAGAGGAAAAGGCCTTCGAAGTCTGTGAGATGCTGAGCTTCTTCTAAACTCAGCCTAGAAAGACGCATGCACCGTGAAGCGGTTACAGGACTCAGCTCCCAACCGGAAGCCTGCATTTAAGGGTGGTTTGCACCCTCCAGAACTCAGTGTCATTGCTGCTATTTGAGACAGGGCTCTCTGTGGTTTGCATGTGGAACATCTCCCACAGCCTCCAGTGTCTGAACACTCGGTCTCCACTTATGTTATTTGACGGGTTATAGAATCGCTGGGTTGCGGGGGCCTTGTTGGTAGAGGTAGGTCCCTGGGGTGGGGGTGGGGTGCCTTTGGAAGTTAGCCACACTTCTGCTTCGGCTTGCTTTCTCGACTTCCTGGTCGACCAGGTGAGAAAGACTGAAATTCTCTGAAATCCTGAGCTGAATAACCCCTTCCTCCTCTAAGTTCTTCCGGCAGAGTCTGTCGCAGTGACAGGAAAAATAATAACATAATCTCATCATGTAGCCCAGGTTAGCCTTGAACCTGTGATCTCCCTGCCTCAGCCTCCAGAATGGTTTCCAGGCATGCACTGCCACACCCCAACTTATTGTCGACACTTCATTGTCACTGCAGTAGTGTTGGGAGGTGGAGCCTGGAAGCATGATTACCTCTCTAAGAAGGATCAATGGCTTCCCTGTGGAAGTGAGTTCTCTTCCCGTGGGGACTGGTTTATTTACCCAGTGTGCGGGTTGTTTAGTCTCCTCCTCCCGCATCCATTGGCTGTTCCTCTAGTCTACCACACAACAAGTTGTCTGAAAGACTCACCAGAAACTTCTGCCATGCTCTTGGACTTCCCACCCTCCAGAACCCCAAACTCTCCCAAGCTCTGCTCCATCTGAATAACCTGGGCTTGCAGTCTTTGTCACAGCAATAGGAAACAAATAGATGGAGGCAGGATTCGTGACTAGCTCAGCTGCTGAATCCAGAGATGTGCTGTTCACGTGGAGAGCTAGAACAGCCCCCTCAGAGTCAAACCCCGAAAGCTCCAGTCCAGAAGACTAGAAAACAGTGGCTTTTCCATCTGCTGTCACTCCTAGACAAGGGCAACAACACACACCAGCCCTTAAGCCCATGCCTTGTCCAGCCCTTAAGAGAAAACCCCTTCGATTCTCCGGTAAGATCATTAGGGGTTATCAAGAAAGCGCTACCTCCCCAAACTCCAGAAGTAAGATCATTAGGGGTTATCAAGAAAGCGCTACCTCCCCAAACTCCAGAATCGGAACGTCTGTTCTCTCTGAAATCTGGATGATGGCAGTGTCATCCCAAAGTTACCTTAAGATCGCTTCTTCGAAGCTTTAAATGGCACGACCTAAAACATATTTTGAAAACTACTACTCTCTTGTGTTTCTAGAGTTTATAAGGCTGAGATTTTCAAACAAAAGGCTACCCAGCTAGAAGAGGAAGGCCAGGCAACATCTAGATGGGGCCACAGAGCTTCCAGGCTGCGGTTCAGCCACAGAAGTCCTCCAGACAGAACACACTGAGCAACTGACGGAAAAAAAAAAAAAAAAAAAAAAAAAGAGCAAAGCAGACCCTCCACTGAATGTGCCTGTGCCTGCGTCATCCTGATCTGAAGGTGTGAAGGACTGAGAGTGACAGGCAGGAGGAATGAGGGAGGTGGGGGTCACTTTCTCTGTCTTAGTTCAGCTGTAAATTTCCTGGGCTATACGACCATGACAATTGATTTATTTTTCATTTAATACAGATTTATTCTGTGAAGATTTGAACACTCAGTGACTCGGAATGGAGAATTTTCAGTTTAGTAAAGCGAACGCCCCGTGAGTGTTATTTGGATGTGAAATCTGTTAATCTGTACTTCCCTTGTTTGGAGATAACCATATTTTCTGCTGCCCCATTTGACAGATCTCCAACCTTGAGTGGTTTCAGTGTTAATCCGAACTCGTAAGTGATCAAAGCTTATATCCTGTTTTCTTTTCAAACAAGACTGACTTTAAAAAAAAAAAAAAATCATGTTCTTAAAAATGGCCCAAAGAATAAGTCAAGAGTCCCTGCGGGATCTAATCAGATCTATTATGCTAAGTAGGAAGACACTCCTCCCCCAACCCCTTAAGAAAAGATCTCAAGGAAGTAGAAATTAAATTGCCAAGTCAAATGGATTCCCGGTGTGACTAACTCATTGTATTGTTTCTCGTGTTTGAGGAGATACACGCATTTCACGGACAGGCTTAGTCACTCCTGCTGTAACAGCTGCTGCCCTGCTCCATGTCTAAGGTCAGGTTCATCCGTGGCGGAGCTCAGCAGCTCTCACTCAAGTGGGATGAATGCATGAAAGAGTTTTCTGTTGACATTATTCTGATGCTTCCAGGGGACCAGTTCCTACCCTGGCTCAGGAAGATTCTGCCCCTTCGTGGTGGGAGGTGGATTCGATTAAAGGACTAGGGTAGATAAAAGCTTTCCTCTGAGAGTCTGAATACCAGAGAACTGCTCAAGGTCAACCAGATGTACCAAATACACGCTGCCCCCTCATGGCTTCCAATCTCTCATGGCTTCCAACTCTCACCTTTATTTTCAACCATTTGCTTCTTTTGTGGTCGCCACTTTTTTATGCAAAATTTAAAGAGAAAATGGAATGGACTATCTTAAAACCTGTTGAGGGAAGGTGGGATAAATACATCCCACAGAAAACAATAGCAAGCCTTCAACTTGGCACTTTGCTTTGGGTATGCTCTCATGGGGAGAGCATCCTCACACTCTGGCTGCAAGCTCAGCAGCCTCTAAGATTCTGTACATGATATTTAGCACCTCTACAATACAATTCTATTTGCTACATTCTCATATTTATATGTGTTTGTGTGTGTGCGTGAGTGTGTGTGTGTATGTGTGTGTGTGTGTGTGTGTGCAGTTTTTAGAAACCGTCTATTAAAATATATTGAAAGAAATAAAAACATACAGTTCCCCTTAATTGTACATGTTTATGTGCATAATCTTAATACTATAGTGTGGAATTTAATTTTTCAAATGGATCACAAAATAGATTTTAGAAAAAAATCATGTTGGGACTTGTTTGTGGTTACAACACTGCAAATTTCTTTGTCAGAATTCAGGGGCTGTCCCCTGGTTTGGGCTGCTCTTTTTTATTTTTTTTTTTTTTTTTGGTTTTTCGAGACAGGGTTTCTCTGTGTAGCTTTGCACCTTTCCTGGAGCTCACTTGGTAGCCCAGGCTGGCCTCGAACTCACAGAGATCCGCCTGCCACTGCCTCCCGAGTGCTGGGATTAAAGGCATGCGCCACCAATGCCCGGCCAAAACACAACTTTTTACGTTCAAACAATTTCAGATTTTGCAACATTTCCACTGTTTAGAAAAGTTCAAATGACAATCTATATAACCATTTCAAAATCTGGGGCGGGGCAGGGGAGGGATCCTAAACCTGAAGGCTGTTCAACCTGTCTTGTGACTGTGTCTTGATCCCTTCCCTCCTCAATGTCATTTGGAATGGGCAAGGAAAGGGAGTATCCTAGGGTTCCTGTTGCTATGAAGAGACACTGTGACCATGGCAACTCTTATAAAGGAAGACACTTAATTGAGGTGGCAGCTTACAGTTCAGAGGTTCAGTCCACTAGCGTCATGGCAAGGAGCATGGCGGCGTGCAGGTAGACGAAGTACTGGAGTAGCAGCTGAGAATCCTACATCCTGCAGGCAACAGGAAGTCAACTAAGACACTGGGAGGTATCCTGAACATAGAAAACTTCAAAAGCCCGCCCCCACAGTGACACACTTCCTCCAACAAGGCCACACCCACTACAACAAAGCCACACCTCCTAATAGTGCCAATCCCTATAAGATTATGGGAGCCAATTACATTCAAACCACCACAGGGGGTTTCTTAGTTAGTGTTACTATTGCTATGATGAGACACCATGACCAAGAGCAATTTGGGGAGGAAAGAGTTTATTTGGCTTATATCTCCACATCCATAGTCCATCACTGAAGGAAATCAGGACAGGAACTCAAACAGGGTGAATATCTAGAGACAGAAGCTGATGCAGAGGCCATGGAGGAGTGCTGCTTACTGGCTTGTTCCCCATGGCTTTTTCAGCCTGATTTCTTATATAATCCAGAACCACGGGGGTTGGAGAGATGGCTCAGCGATCAAGAGCACTGACTACTCTTCCAGAGGATCCAGGTTCAATTCCCAGCACCCACATGGCAGTTCACAACTGTCTGTAACTCCAAGATCTGACACCCTCACACAGACATACATGCAGTCAAAACACCAATGCATAGTAAAATATATATATATATATATTAAAAAATATATATCTGCAGGACCACCGGCCTAGGGATGGCACCACCCACAGTGGGCTGGGCCCTCCCACATCAATCGCTAATTAAGAAAATGCTCTACAGGCTTGCCTATAGCCCAATCTTATGGAGTCAATTTCTCAATTGAGGTTCCCTTCTCTCAGATGACTCTAGCCCGTGTCAAGTTGACATCAAATTAGCCAGCACAGGGGGGTACAGTTCTGATCTGAAAAATGAGATGTGTGGCAAATCAAGAGGGTTTGCTACACTTGGCAATGTGAGATAATCAGAAGACAGGAATTCTCAGAATATAAAAAGCAGGCTGCTGTGAACAAGCCCAGATTTGGCCAGAGTCCACGAAAAGAGAGAGAGAGTATTGAATAAACTTGGGCAGGGAGAGGAAACTGAATGAACTTGGAAGAGGGGACAAGAGATCTTGCAAACCTCCATGCTTACATTCACAGAAAGAGTTAAGGCATATAGGGTCCAGGGCCCTCACTTGAAACGCTAGCATCCAGGAAGCTGACACATTCATATCTCGAGTACAAGGCCCGCTTGGACTACAAACAAAAAGAAAAATAATGACAGTAACAGCAGAGGTTAGGAGATAGGGGATACACAAAATGTGGGAAGCACACCAGACTCAAAGTTGCCTACACCCTGGCCTTCACTCTCCTTGTACAGGTTCTGTATCAGTGGCAGTCCATACTGCAGCTCTAGCAAAACATCATAGGCTGTGGTAACTTAAACTGTAAAATTCTTCTGTCATAGTTGTGGAAATTGGAAGCCTGAGATCAAATTAACAGCATGGATAACCCCTGATGAGGGTCATCTTCCTGGCTTCTGGACAATTGTCTCATCCCTGTGGCCTCACATGACCCCCACCAATGTGAGAGAATGGAGATGAGAGAAAGTGAGCTACCCCCACATCTCAGTTTCTGAGGGCACTGATCCCAAGGACCTCGCTTGACTTCGTCTAACCCTAAGGATCCCTCCAAAGTTCCATTCCCAAACACCACCATCTTGAGGCTTCAAATATCCATTTGGAGGACAATTTACAATATGGTAGTATAATATAGAACAACAGATACTCATCTCTCATGCATCTACAGTTCACTAATCTATGGGGGTGGGTGCTTGTGCACAAGTTTGCAGGTGCATGTGGAGACCAGAGGTCAACCTTGGGTATCATTTCTCAAGAGCTGTCTATCTTGTTTGTGAGATGGGATCTCTCACCAATAACTAGGGCCCAGTGATCAGATTAGGATGCCTGTCCAGTGAGCCCCAGGCTGTCTCGGCCTCCCCATTGCTGGGGTTACAAACACACACCCCAAAGTGTGGCTTTTTATCTGGGTACTAGGGATTCAAACTCAGGTCCTCATGCTTGAGCATTGAACACTTCACCAACTAAACCCCCTCCCCAGATCCACTCATCTTATTTGGACTCTTCCTCATTTGGGGCTCTGCTGGGGGATGTCTTTCTGTATGTTGTGAATACATGTTGTTCCCATTGGTTAATAAATAAGCTGCTTTGGCCTAGGGCAAGGCAGCTTAGAGGCAGGTGAGAAATCCAAGAAGAGAGACAGGAAAGAGAAAGGCAGAATCTAGAGAGACACCAGCCTGCTGCCCAAGGAGCAACATGCCAGCAGACCAGTAAAGCCATGGGACATATGGCAAAACACAGATTAATAGAAATGGGTTAATTTAAGATATAAGAGCTAGCTAGCAAGAGGCCTGCCATATGCCATACAGTTTGTAAATAATATTAAGTCTCTGAGGGATCATTTTATAAGTGGCTGTGGGGCTTTGGGGCCAGGCGGACCAGAGAAAACTTTTGACTACAGGGCTCAACTCGGGTGGAGATGGGAAACAAGAACACAAGTGAGCCCTTTTCAATCATCTGGTTGTGTTCACACTTGCTGATTTCTTCTTGGTCAAATCTGCTCACATGTAGGGCCATCCTAGTCACCTACCACAGTCACTAAACAGGACACAAACGACCCCTCCCCTCTCTTGAGGCTTCTCCCCCTTCCTTTGCAGCCGGTTTTTGAGAGCTGTGTGCATGCTCTGTGATGGCTGCCCTCATACAAGATTTGCTGTGTAAACTTCACCCTACTAGTGAGACAGTTAGAGAATACTTTAACTCGAGTTTGGGGGCAGTCTAGATAGGCATAGGGACATTAGAGACTGATGAAATCACAGAACTGTAGGACCGCAGGACCAGTCGAAATTGGCTGGGGCCAATATGGCTGACCAAAATGACCACTAACACCCTTCATTTCATTGTAACCATACCTCTGTATCTGAAGCCATGCCACATTTTAAAATCCCTTGTAAGGGCAGAAAAAAATGGAATAAGCTCTATTCCAGGAAAAAAATCCCTATTCATGGGGTTCCTTGTTTTCTCCCCACTTTAACTCAAGAAGAATCCATCCTTCCACTAAATTTTGTCCGTAAAACACACTGTCTAAAGTACCACAATGCAACTTTCTCTTGAGAAGCCCACACTCACGCTTACATGTGTCCTTTTGCCCTGAAATAAATTCCCTGCTGAGTCTCTTTTCTCAATTCAGAGTCAAGAACCTGGAAAGAGTGAGGAGAGGTCTCATTCCAGTGTCTTTCTGTGAGACCTCCTCAGCCTTCAGATACTGGTAACAGTTAGAGCAGTATTGTATCTTATGTGGAAAAGAAAAATTTTTTAAGTCCACAAGACTCAATTAAATCAAGATTTAGGAGCTAGGTGTTCATTTCGGTGGTGGAGTGCTTGACTAGCTCACCCAAGGCCCTGGATTCAATCACCAGCATTAAAAAAAAAAATCAGAAACCATACTCCAACGGGTTATCCTCTGCCTGCCAGTCAATTGCCAGTCTTTTTCTGAAGAGGTCTGGGAGCTGCCTCCGGCAAAGTGGAAGAGAAGTACGCATGGGGCCCAGCTGCAGTAATTCTCATTCTGGCGGCGGAGACGGCTCAGCAGGTAAGGTACTTGCTGCCAAGCCTGAGATCCTGAATTCAGTCTCCAGAACCCACGTGAGGAGAGAAGTGGCTGCTGCAAGCTGTCCTCTGACCTACACACCCATGCATACACACACAATAAATAAATGTTTCTAAAAAAAAAAAATTAGGATAACTCTATACCCTGGAAAGTTGCAAGGTGCAAGGAGGGTGTAGACAAAAAAAGCTATTGTACTGACATCCTGAAGAGACTGAAATTCAGACAGAAAATCTCGCCAGGGCTACCGGCTTCTAAGTTGTCAAGATAATTGAGAACAGGCAATTCCCTAAGTGATAATGAACTAATGTAGAAGAAATCTATTCTTTTTCAGCACTAGAAACAGGTTGTACTGAAATATCAAATTTAGAGAGTTCCCAGAGGGATGGCGTGACACATGTCATGCTGAGCGTGAAGAATGGTGTCCAGCCCTGCAGAGCTCAGCACAATAACACCTTTCCGGCCATGGTCCTCTCCTCTGCAGATGACAGTTGCCATAACCACCACGCTCTCTGCGGGGACAGTCCACAGTCAGTCCAGAAGGGGCCCCAGGAACAAAGTAGACAAGCCCTTGCCCAAACGCAGCCAAGACCGTGGAACTTGTCACTGGGAAGATGCTCCTTCTGGAGTTCCAGAACACATTACTCTGCTGAGACAATCCCATGCCCTGTTTAAAGCATGGAGAAACCAGGCCCTCCCAGAGCCCACCTCTGCCTCTCCATCTGTACGACAGGCCATTGGCATCATGTAGACTGAGGACAGGCTGCCTAGACCAAGGAGTCACTATTGGCATCTCACCGGCATGGCGCCCACCTGCTGAGCATGGGCTAGCCCTCCCTGCCCACTGACTCTCAGATAACATGTCAGATTCTGAGAGCCAGTTCCCCATCTGACAAACCAATCTGGGGGAACTCACAAGCAGGAGCCAGCGTGCAAAGACAATAAAACATTATCGAGGGAGGGGGTCTCTTTCCCTGGGGAGACTTAAACAGACAACCCTTTGTTATCGGGCACCAAAGACAAACCGAAGTCCAGCTTTGGGAACTGATGGGTTTATGGGCTTGCTCACAGAGCACAGCTGAGGGGTTCCTTACAGCAGTGAGGGTGACCCCCAAAGCAGCCATACCACTGGAGAGTCTCATACCAGCGTGTTTGCTGATTTCTCCACAACCACACAGATGGGGTCCCACTTCAGCCAACCTTCTCCGGTCTATAAGCTCTAGCATCTTCTGAGGCCACAAGACCATATGCAATTAGGGTGGAATCATGTACAGCTGGGAGGTGCAGGAGGCAGTGGCCAGATTCTTAGGTGAGGGTCCACTGAACCCTCCAACTCCCCTCCTTCTATGAGGGAATGACAGGCAACAGACGGAATCTCGGGGGTGTAGTGGGTAGCCATTCCAGCTTTGGTTCCAACCCCCATTGAGGCTTTGGTAACTATCATGCCTACAAGGCCGGGCCAAGGGAGGGCCCTGAAGACCTGAGATCGGGATGCACCGCCCTCTCTTGTTTCCTGGACCCTGGACGCTAGAGGTAGACCGAGGAGAGTTCTCCAGAGAACACCGCCGCCGGACTGCACTGCGTCTTTCCCAGAACCCGCAACCTACCTATCCCTTCATTTGTAAGTTACCCACTAAATAAATCTTCCTTTTAACTACGTGGAGTGGCCTTAATAATTTCACCAGTGTGGGGGTCCCTTGCAAATAGAGTTTCTCTGAAGCAGGTGATGGCTGCTATAACAAAGGGCAGCTCTCGACCACAAATAAGATCAGCAGGCTCAGCACTGAGGGCCTAACAGGAGGATGTGGTATCCCTGCCCATATTCCTGCCACCTCTTGGCTTGTTCCTGCCCTTCTGCGGTGGGTATGGGCACACTGCCCAAGAGGGCACGTGATTATATAACTGCAGTGACTGTGAGGTGCGGTAGGGAGAGACCACCACACTGGCCCCCAAACTAGGTGGTATAGAGAGGTCTCTCTCAGCACCTGTGGTAGCAACCACTGGATCCACAGAAGTGGAAAACATGCTCAAGGGGGAAAGAAATTGAGAAACGGGGACTAAGTGTCGAGATAGCATAAGGGCTTTTAAAGAGCCAGCCCTGGGGGTGTAGAGAGAGCTAGATCCTGGGAACAGCTAGACCCAGGTCTGGTAACTCACATCTGTAGCCCCAGCAATGGGAGAGGTGGTTGCAGGAGGTTCACAAGTTCAAGGTTATCCTCAGCTACACGGAAAGATTTGAGGCCAGCCTGAGCTACATGAGATCCTGTCTTTAAAAAACATTATTTGGGAGCCGGGCGGCAGTGGCGCACGCCTTTAATCCCAACACTTGGGAGGCAGAGGCAGGCGGATCTCTGTGAGTTCGAGGCCAGCCTGGTCTACAGAGTGAGTTCCAGGACAGGCACCAAAACCACACAGAGAAATTCTGTCTCAAAAGACCAAAAAACAAAAACAAACAAACAAACAAAAAACCACATTATTTGACCATCTATGAGGACCCGAACATGGGATACAGCCCTGTAATCCTAGCACTCAAGAGGCTGAAGCAGGAGGATCTCAAGTTCAAGGCTAGCCAGGGCTACATAGGGAGACACCCCCACACACCACACACACACACACACACACACACACACACACACACCGTCTCCAAGGGTCAAACAAAAAAAGCACTATGAAGCTTTTACCCACCAGCAGCTAAGCAAGCAGCTTCAGCGCTGTGTTCATTCAGCCTTTTTTTTTTTTTCTCATTTATTTGATTAGTAGATGGGGTGATTTTTCTCTTAAAGATGCCTTTCAGCTGTATCAGAATATCCACCTTATAGGGAGAAAAAAAAATCACATACACAAAAAGAAAGCCAAGGAGGCAATGAGTGAGTGTCGCAGGCGCCGGCCACCCCAGAAAGCAATAGTATCCCCATTCCGCCCAGGCTGGCCTGTTCTCTCCCTTATCTACCCGCTGCCCCTCAGCGCTCACGTGGAGTCCTCCATCAGCAGATGGACACCGTGCTGAAATGCTACAAAATAGGCGACTTTCATACTAAAAGGAATTCAATAAATGTGAAATACATAAAAGCCAGTGCTTATAGATTTTTATTATGATTCTCTTCAAGGAGGCTTTAACAAACTCTCTGAAGTCGGGAAAGGTAGAACCCATGTGTCTTTCAGGACAAGACAAGGTGTCAGAAAAACAAAGCTGCCGTGTCTACACCCAGACAATGCCTTCTGAAAAGAAAAAGCCCACCTTTCAGAGGTACCGCATCAGAGTTCACCCCCCTCCCCCCAGCGCCTGTGCTTGGGGACAACTTGCTTTCTGCCAGTCCCCTCGGTGATGTCAGGTGCTGAGGGGGAGGTCCCTGCAAGTTGCATCTCTTTATGAATCTTGCGGGACATCACTTCTCTTCTTCAGCGGTGGTAATCTGTTTGATGTTGGTCGAGATGGATGAGGGGCCTTGGGTGTCAGCCGAGAAGCCGACAGACAGCAATTGCGGCAATAAATAATCGTAATGCTTTCCACTTGCATGGCCTTGACAATTCAAGGGTCTCAAAACATAGCTGAAAGTTCGCATTATTGAGAAAGGGCAACTCGTTCATCCTTCCAACGTCTCACACGAGAGCTCAGAGGAAGCTAGATGACCTCCTAAACCCCTGGCCCTGACTGCCGTGGAGACTGCTGGTTTCCTGGTGAGAACACACACTCGGGGGAAAGAGTGACAGGATACAGCTTTTTCATTGCCCAGAGGGAGGGGAAACTTTGAGAGTCAAGGGCAGAGGACCCACTGAGCTCCAGAGCCCTTTGGGTGAAGTCAACTAAAGAGAAGTTGATAGCAGGTTGGGCCGTCGCAGCACCAGGTTAGCCGCAAATGCCAATTCTGACCACCAGAGGGAGCAGTTGCAGGAGACTGGCACGGACCGTTCTACCTGGTTGCCTTGCCCTCTCCTGGAACCTACATTCTTCATTGTCTTAGAAATTGGCCAGGGCTTCTGACCCAGACTCCCCTCATGAGCTGTTGAGCTCATGAACTGGGCAAAGGGAGTCAAAGGCAGCGAAAGAGGCAACGAAGATTTCCTTTCAGGGGAACCCCACATGATCCATTTCTAATCCTCAAGCACCAGCTTGAGGTGGAGGCCTTGCATATCGGTTGCAGTTACATATGAGACTTTTGCTTTTCTCAAAATGGTCTGGACCGCTGCACTGCCCCCGGCTTTCTCCAGAGCCCTGTAATCTTAACCTGTTCCAGCCAAACCACACAGAGAGGACGACTGTTGTCTGTGTACATGAATCTTCATTCTTGTCTCTCTCCAAAAATGGAGTGTTTGGCTAGAAAAGCTGAATCCACCGGCCATCCTGTCCGTGGAGATCCGTATTAGTATCTTTGCCTAAGTAAGGTACCAATTCAAAGGAGGAAGGTGCTTCCAGGTCCCTCCGGACACAGCACAGCATCCTGCATGAGGGAGCTGAAGTGATGGAGTTTTTAAAACTCACAGTTTTCTTCCCTTCAAAATGAAAAAAAATAATAATAACAGTTTTAAGAAGTAGCTGGGTATGGTGGTGGGAGCGTTTAATTCCAGCACTTGGGAGGCAGAGGCAGGCGTATCTCTGTGAGTTCAAGGCCAGCCTGGTCTACAAAATGAGCTCAAGGACAGCCAGAGCTACATAGTAAGACCCTATCACAAGTATAATTAATTAATTAATTAATTAATTAATTAAAATGTGGTGATATTTTGTTTGTGCTCTAACAAATAAAATTTGCCTGAAGATCAGAGGACAATGCCAGCCACTGGATTAAACATAGAGGCCAGGCAGTGGTGGCACACACCTTTAATCCCAGTACTTGGGAGTCACATGCCATTAATCCCAGCACTAGGAAGGTGGAGACAGGAAGTTATAGGGCTGGGCAGAGAAAGGAATATAAGGCAGGAGGAGACATGAGCTCAGCGCCCTTTTGGCTGAGGACTCAGGGGCCTTCAATCTGAGGATTCCCGGAGACAGGATCTTCCCATTTTGGCTGAGGAGTTGGTGAGGTGAGAAGTGGCTGTGGCTTGTTGCCTCTGATCTTTCAGCATTTACCCTGGTATCTGGCTCCGGGTTTTTATTATAAAGACCAATTAGGATTCGTGCTACAAATAAAGAAGAAAGGCAGGCTGAGGATATGGCTCCGTGGGTAAAGCACTTACCGTACAAACCCAGCAACCTGAGTTCGGATCCCCAGAACCCATGTAAGAAACAGATCTGTTAGCATACCTGTCCATAAGTCGTGCAGGCCCGTGGGGCATGGAAGGTGGAGGTGTAAATATCACCAAGAGCTCACAGGCCAGCTAGCCACACCAGCACAGCAGTGAGCAAGAGACGCTGCCTCAAACGATGTAAAAGGCAAGGTCTGCCACCCTGTTGTCCTCTGGCCTTCATTATGGCATGAGCATGCATGCATGCACACACACACACACACACACACACACACACAAAGTAAGTGTTACTTAATCAGAAACTGATTTTCAAGCAATAAATACCAGCAGAGTGAGTTCAAGGCCAGCCTGGTCTACATAGCAAGTTCCACGACAGCCAGGGCTACACAGTGAGACTCTGCCTCAAACAACAAATACCATCAAGGAAATAAACAGTAGCAGCTAAACAATAATTAAGAAAAACAAAAACAAAACAAAACAAGCAAACAAAAAACAGCTAAGCCCTTTCTGTCAAAGTCTGTTTGTGGCTCGGTCATACTATCCTAAGTATCAACCTAAAAATAAGAATAGACAACATCAAAGCAAGGTGTGGGTTAGGTGTGGTGGTACACGTCTGTAACCCCAGCTCCAGGGAAACAGAGGCAGGAGGTTCACATATTTAAGGTGAAACCTTGCTGGGTGGTGGTGGCACATGCCTTTAATCCCAGCAACTTGAGGGTAGAGGCAGGTGGATCTCTGTGAGTTTGAGGTCAGCCTGGTCTACAGAGTGAGTTCCAGGACAGCCTGTGCAACACAGAGAAAGCCTGTCTCAAAAAAGCCTAAACAAATAAATAAAGTGAGACCTTGTATCAAAAACACAAAACAAAAGAAGATAGAAAGAATCTCACGTCCAAAGTTTTCCAAAATTATAACTGTTCATAAGAATTCAAGTTGCTGGTCTTCCAGTCATAAAAACTCGCCAGGAAAGAAAAAAAAAAAAATCCCTAGCCGGGCGTTGGTGGCGCACGCCTTTAATCCCAGCACTAGGGAGGCAGAGGCAGGCGGATCTCTGTGAGTTCGAGGCCAGCCTGGGCTACCAAGTGAGCTCCAGGAAAGGCGCAAAGCTACACAGAGAAACCCTGTCTCGAAAAAACCAAAAAAAAAAAAAAAAAAAATCCCAAAGCCATAGCACAGAAGCACTCTGCCATCTGGTGGCCAAAAGTGGAATAGCCCATCTTGCTAAGCAAAAGACCGAAAACAGGGGAATCAGATGTAAAGTACCGTGAGTTCATTAACAAAACAGTTGTGTTGACTCTGGAGCCAATGAGCAGAGCCAGCCGGAATCCTAAAACAGCAAGTTCGGTTTTGAAGAGTCGCCCTTGTTGTGGTTCACAGGCATGAATGGGAGGTTCTTAAATTGCTTGCTTAAACAAACCTATCTGGGGGGCCCAGTAGTTGAGGGTGCTTACTGCTCTTCCAGAGGACTCCAGTTCGATTCCCTGGACCCTTGTTCGCAAGCTCCAGGAGATCCAACCCCCCTAGCCTCTGCAGACACCCACCCTCACATGCACATACTCACACATAACATACAAATCTTGAAAAGGAAAAACAAGGGACCTACCTGTCTGGTTGACAAAGGCAGGTGTGTAAATAAGGCATTGGGTGTGCAAACCTTTAGTCATCTGGAAGCACTGACCATCTAGCCATACGGCTCTCTGCTGATGAAATGATTGCAGTATGTGAAAGAGGAGCATGACCCGGTCATTCCCAGAACCATTTGTGAATGGATGTCAACAATTATGGCCCATCCATGTGAGACCTCTGAATCCAGAAGAAGTGTCACAGGGGTTTGGAAAATCAGATTCCCCCTTGCCCAGAGAAGGTGGCTCTCAATTCGCCCTCCTTGGGGAATCAGAGGGCACTGAGGCATACTGAAGACCCACAGATCAGAAGGCAGACCAGCTTTGCTCAGTCGGCAGCTCCTCCCTTCTTTTCTTTTATTATTTATTTTATCCTATTTTTACCTCTAACTAGGCCTTTTAAGCAGTTTGTTGTTATTGCTGTTCTTAGTACTTTCTAGAAACTGTTGTTTGGTGGTTTTGGTTTCGGCTGGTTGAATGGGTGCGTGGGTGGGTGGATGGTAGGTTTTGCTGTATAGCCCCGGCTGTCTTCAAACTTGGAACCCTTCTGCCCCAGCTTCCTAAATACAGGGTTATGAATGTGCACCTCTGTGGTGATATTTTATTTGTGCTGAAATGTGGTGATATTTCATTTGTGCTTTGATAATAAAGCTTGCCTGGAGATCAGGGGAAAAGGTCAGCCATTTTAAGTATACAAAGTCAGGCAGCACATGCCCTTAATCTGATCATTTAGCAGGCAGGGTCTCTGTGTGTTCAAGGCCACACTAGGGAACAGAGCCAAGCATGGTGACACACGCCTTTAATCCCAGTACTAACCATAGAGACCTGAAGGTCTGTGCAGACAGACAGTGACAAGGAAGTGAGGTAGCTGGGCTAAGAGCCAATGAGAGGGCAGAAAAGCAAGGCATATAAAGGCGTGGGTAGACAGGAAGTAACTCGCATTTGGAAGCTGCAGAGTTGGTAAGGCAAGGTTGGTTGGTAGCTATCACTATTTCCCTGATCTCTCTGAGGCTTTCACCCTTATATTTAGCTCCATGTTTTTTATTTAATAAGACCATTTAGAAATTCATCTACACACCTCCATGTCCAACTGCAATGAGATGTTCGTGGTTTTGTTTTGATAGAATCCAGAGAAACCGTAAAGCATGTTTTAGTGCAAATGCCAGCTCCCTTCTACAGCTTCCCGGGTGACATTCAGGACAGTCACCTAGTCTTTTTGTGCCTTGATTTCTCCCGTTATAAACCAGGAACAAAAAGGGTAGAGGAAAAAGAAATTTACTTCGGGAATTTCTAAGGTCTGCCTCCGTTCCCTCTCTTCATTTCAGCCGCTTTCACTGTAGGTCACACATGCAGACCACACCTCAAAAGCAGCTGCCGAATGACATGCATTTATCCCCTGACCCGCCCATCCCCAGTGAGGCTGTGAAGGAATAATGAAAGAGTACTAACTCTTAGGGGCCAAACTGAATGTGGTCGGCCTTAAGGGCCCTCCGATAACCCAGGCTCTTACAGTTCAGCTTTTGGAAACTTTACTCTCTTGGATAACCACCCTAATGAAGCCCAGGCCATTGAAAGCCACAGTGGGTGGAAACTCCAGTGCGCAGGCCCAGCTGAGCACACGCTTTGCATCGTCACAGTACAGGAAGCAAGTGAAGTAGTCTGAAACAGAGACTTCTTTACACTTCTAATCATTTTCAAAAACAAGAGCTTCAGCCAGCTTTATCCTTATTCGTAGTCAGAATCCAATTCACTTATTTATGATCCTCCCTTGCTAGACTATGATATTCATAATGGCAGAGACATCCATCTTGTTTGCATTACAAGTGTCTCCAATGCCGTCGATAATCCCTGGTGCGTGTGTATCTGATGAATAAAAAGTAATAAAATGATCAGAAAAAATAGAGGAAAGGGCAATCAATGTAGGGAGCAGAATAAAATCCCAAGAAAGTATCAGTTAGTATCCTCACAGACAGACAGACAGACAGACAGAGGGCATCCATGCAACATGAGTTAGAAGGCACTGGGCAAGGAAGACGGTAGACCAGAGATAGACGGTAGACCTGTAGCTTCCAGGGGCCAAAGCGAATGGAGAACAGAAAGTGATGGCTGATGGGAAGAAGGTTTCTTTTGGGGATGGTGACATGTTCTAAAACTGGTGGTGGTAGTGATTGAAAACTATGAATGTGATTTTTTTTAACTCACTAAATTCTAGCACTTGGGGAGGGAAAGCAAGAGGGTTATGAGTTTGATGCCAGCCTAGGCTACCTAGTGAGAGCCCGTCTCAAAACTATAAAGGGTTAAACACACACACACACACACACACACACACACACACACACACACACACACACACACCAAACTGTATATTGTGAAAGGGTGCATGCACATTATGGCATATAAACTGTAACTCCCTCAAAAGCTGTTAGTCTTTTTTAAGTTTGAGAATCAAGTATAGTAACACACATCTATAATCCCAGCACTAAGAAGGCTGAGATAAAGAGGATTGCCCAGAGTCTGAGGCCAGCCTGGGCTACATAATATGGTGGTTTGAAAGAAAATGACCCCAAAGGGAGTGGCACTATTAGGAGGTATGGCTTTGTTGGAGTAGGTATGATCTTGTTGGAGAAAGTATGTCACTGTGGAGGTCTCATATATGCTCAAGATACTGCCTAGTGTCTTAAATCAATCACTTCCTGTTGCCTTCTGATCAAGATGCAGTCAGTCTGCCCATACAACACCATGTTCCTCACCATGATTGTAATGGGCTGAACCTCTGAAACTGTAAGCTACAACCTCAATTAAATGTTTTCTTTTATAAGAGTTGCCATGGTCATAGTGTCTTTTCACAGCAATAGAAACTAAGACAGAAATTGCTACCAGAAGTGGGGTATTGCTGTAGTGCACACCTTTAATCCCAGCAATCAGGAGGCAGAGCCAGGCAGATCTCTGTGAGTTCGAGGCCAGCCTGGTCTACAGAGCAAGATCCAGGACAGGCACCAAAACTACACAGAGAAACCCTGTCTTGAAAAAACAAAAAAAAACAAAAAACAAAAAAAAAAAAGAAAAAGAAAAAGAAAAAAAGAAATGAGATACAGGGAATGATAACCTCAGGGCAAGATCCCACCCAGCTAAACTTCCAACTTGTGAAAAGGAATTAAAGAAAAGCTTAGAACCAGTTGTGATGGTGCACGCCTTTAATCCCAGCACTCAGAAGGCAGAGGCTGGCAGATCTCTGAGTTTGATGCCAGCCTGGTCTACAGAGCAAGTTTCAGGACAGCCAAGCTTAGGAAGTGAAAGACAGAAAGCTGGTTAAGATTTAATTAAACAAGCAGCAGAACTTGACAGCTTCCGCTACGTGGTTCTGGCTTTAGAGTTAAGGATAGCAAAAAAGGGGTTAAGGAATTTGCCTCCAGACCTAAAGAAAGCCACTAAGACCAGACATGTGTCAGAGGTGTTCCTTGAATGGAGGCCTAGAGAGGCCATTGCATGAAGCTGTGAAGTTGAAGCCTGGATTACATTGGAGACACCAAGATATTGGAGATGCCAGAGTTGTGGAATACCTGCTGAGATTTTCTAACAGGGAGTGGAACCAGCCCAAGAGAAAGAAGTGTGTTGCAGTCAACAGAGCCAAAAGGAGTTGGAGATCTGAAGAGTGTCTGGACATGAAAATGCAGAGTTTGGAGTTTGTCCAGCTGGTTTTTTTGTCTTGCTGTGGTCCAATATTTCCCTACGTTTTTGGAATGGTAATGCATATACTGTGCCATTATATGCTGGAAGTATGTGCTCTGTTTTTTTAATTTTTATTTTATAGGGGATTACATTTAAGAGAATGCATGAATCTCAAAACAGACTTTGAACTTTGGGTTTTTAAACATTGTTGAGACTGTGATAGACTATGGGGACTTTTGAAGTTGGACTGAATGCATTTTTGCATTATGATATGGCTACAAGCCTTTGGGAGGCAGGGAGTGGAATGTGGTGGTTTGAAAGAAAATGGCCCCCAAAAAGAGTGGCACTATTAGGAGGTATGGCTTTGTTGGAGTAGGCATGGACTTGTTAGAGGATATATGTCACTGTGGAGGTATGTTTTGAGGTCTCATATGTGCTCAAGATACTTCCCAATGTCTTAGATCACTTCCTGTTGCCTTCTGATCAAGATGTAGCCAGTACCATGTCTGCCTGCACACCACCATGCTCCCTGCCATGATGACAATGGACTGAACCTCTAAACTGTAAGTTACCACCTCAATTAAATGTCTTCCTTTATAAGAGTTACCATGGTCATGGTGTCTTTTCACAGCTATAGAAACTCTAACTAAGACACATAGTAAGTGCTGAGCCAGCCACGTCTGGAAACTGAGACCCTTTCTCAGGAAAGGAAGTATCTGGGGACAGCACCCTGTAGAGAAGTCAGATCATCACTTTGTGTCCATGGTTCACACTGAGCACGTGCCAATCTCATGGGTCAGTCTCATAGGTGGCTAGGCCCACCCACAACACCTCAGGCACAAAGACCAGGTGGATCCAGACTTGGTGTCTACCTTCCTCACAAGTCCCCAGGTGGCATTGACGGCAGAGACCACCAGTTCCACATAGCCAGATTTTAAGGACCCTGACTTTAGCTAAACCATTCACCTGTTTTTCAAGGTCATCTGGGCAGAAGGGTCACATGAGGTGTATGTACACAACAGAAAGGGCTCAGAGGTAAGCAGGCTGACTGGAAAGACATGTGCAGAGAAATCCTTGGAGAAACACAGGAGGGATATCAGCTCATGTTCACGCAGCACTTGGTGATTTATTTCGTTTAAGCCAAACAACAGTCCAAACGTGAAGGGTCATTCAGGCTGTGGTGGTGCACGCCTTTAATCCCAGCACTCGGGAGGCAGAGCCAGGCAGGTCTCTGTGAGTTCCAGGCCAGCCTGGTCTACAAAGTGAGTTCCAGGACAGGCACCAAAGCTACACAGAGAAACCCTGTCTCAAAAAAACCAAAAACCAAAACAAAACAACAAACTTCAGGGGTCTTCGAGGGTGGGAGAGAGCAGGTCCAACTCAGATTGCACCAAGAGGGGGCTGCAGTCGAGGAGCAGGGCAGGGGGCAGAGGGTGGAAATCACTAAAGAAACATGGTGGGGGGTAGGAGGATTCTGGGTAGCAGGCAGAACATGTTTCCTGCTGAAGACAGGCTGGGTGATGAGCCAGCAGATGACAGAGAGTGACCCAATCAATACCTGATCAATATTTAGTGTGACAAGATGTGGAGCATATGAAGGTTTTGCTAAATTGACTTAGCAGGTGTGATGCTGGAAAGAGGGAAAGACAGGCAGGGGACCGAGTGACTCAGTGACTAGCCAGGATGGAGGCAGGAGGCAGGTGCTGTCTTACACCACAAGCCCCTTCTGCAGGGCTTTCTCCTCAAAACAACAAAACAAAAGCCTGTACGGTTATTGAGTCCCTTATGCAGGCTCCAATCCGAGTTGAGCTCCAGTCTCTCACCCATCCCAGAAGACTCTGAAGCTGGTTCCTAAACCCGCTCTCCCTTAAAAAAGTCTGATGTTCTGTTACAAGCAAGCCTCATTCCCTAGTTTGGTTTGTCTGTTTTTAAGACAGTATTATGTATCCCTGCCTGGCCTAGAACTTGCTATGTAGCCCAGGATGGCCCCAAACCTGCAATTATCCTCCTACCTCTGCCTCCTTGCCTCCCATGGGATTACAGGTATGTGCCACACACAGGCTCAGTTTTGTTTTCTTTAACATTTCCCTGTAGACATACTTGTCCTATGTCCAAATTGTCCCTTCTTAGGAGGACACCAGTCACATCGGATGAAGAGGCCAACTCTACTTCCATACACTCTCATCTCATGACCTTGTTTCTAAAAAGATCTCGTTCTGAGTACTGAGAATTTAACGTAACAATTTAGTGGGACTGGGGTCTGGTCTAACCCCTAACAGGGAGTAGGTTAGTAGGTTAGTCTTCCTAAAACTGAAGACATGAAAAATAACCCCCTTGGGCAAGACCAACTCACCACATGATATATACTAAATAAGAAGCTCCACCTCCATCGTGGCTTTGGAATCAGCTGTGGGAGAGCAGGAACAGCATCAGTAGGACGCGGTCTCTTTCTCAGACTCTCCACTCCCACTTTGTGCTCCTCTTTCTCATTTATCTACCATTCACCTGTAAGGCAAGAATGCGGAGCATCAGGAAGAAATGGTCTTGGGGCCTGCTATTCACTAATGTATGAACCTCTTCTCACTGAACAGTGTTTAAATAAAAAGTTGAAGTAGGACAATGTGAAGCATCTCTGAAAAACTAAAGGCGCTGATTTCTGAATCAAACTGCACAGAAGAGGCATCGTGATCTACTGACTCATTGCTAGAAGTCTTCCATCTCTTTCCATCTCTCTTTGTGGAACAGGCCACCTGTAAAAAGTTGAAAAATCAGAATCATGTAAGGTGGGAAGAACAACTGTCTTTGGATACAGAAAGCAGCATCTTTACGTCAACTGCAGGGAACAACTGGGAACATCTGGAGAATGCCGCTTCACAGGCAGTGCAGAATCCACTGTGGTAGGGTACCTATCATGCTTACTTAGAGGTGGAATGATGAAGAGTCTTAGCTATGGACATCCCATTTCTCCTTCCTCCAATCACCATGTGTTGAACTCATGGGATGTGCCAGGCATTGTGGAAACAATGAGTTAGGAAGTCCGGTTTAGCATGTTCCTCCCTTCATGCAGTTCTGCACCCTTCCACAAGTACGCTTCTGTACGAGTTGGTTTCTCAATGATATGAAAACAGAAAACTGAATTTTCCTGAAGAGTTCAGTTCAGTTTCACCCAATACTATGTTTGGGGATAGAAGCCTAGTGCAAAAAAAAAGGCGGGAGATGGAATCCAATGGTGATTTAGATGGGACTTTTTCTAAGAGAAAGGGAACAGGCCAGACGGAGAAGGCAAGTGTGTAAAGACAGGTCAGTGCTCAACAGAAGCACAGGCACCAGCAGAGTGGTGGTGCCTCGGTACTGCGGATTGTCTGGGAAAGGCCCAAGGCTGTGGTGTGCACTGTCGATCCCAGCCTTGAAGGAAGAAAGACTTCTTACGTAAAGAACTGAGGAAGAGTATAGTCCAGTGCCCAGTAAAAGGTCTGGTGGGCATCTGTGAAGATTCCCAGGTTCTTGTGTCCAGAACAAGAAATGGGACAGAATGGAGAGCCCTTCCAAGGAAGGAGGTGAGCCAGAATTGACGCAGAAGGAAGTTCAAAGTTCCTGGTGCTCTGAAGACTGAGAGCTTTGTGGATTGTTTGTTCAGCATACTTTTTCTGACCAGGCTCTGTCACCTTGCTGGCCTAGCTAGGAGGGATTTCCAAGCTGTTTTCTTTTATAGTCTGAGTTTGACTTCACTGTCTGTCTTCTCTCCTGCCATAGGACAGTCCTAGCCAAAGGTGCAGCAGGAGAGAAGGATCAGGACGTGAACGGCAGGCAGGTAGGAAAGGCCCACGGCAGTTCTCCTCAGTGCTACATCCACTGTCGCCTTGCCTGGTGACCCTTCCTTAGGAACTGATGGCTGCAGTTCAGCAGGGAGTCTGAGAACACCTAAGCTCCAAGAGCCCCCGGAACAATCAGAAAAGTCAGTAATCGAAAACTAAACTAACGGCATGGGTCAACGCATTACCAGATGTCCTGGACATCTGCCACTCCAAGACCAATATTCAGGACGCAAGAATTGAAAGGAAGAAATCAGGCTTACTAAGGCAATCTCGAAACGACAGAGGGGCTACTGCCTCAAAGGGGCATTGTAGGGAACTTACGGGTGCAGAGGTTTTCATAGGAAGAGAAAAGAAATGGGCAGGAACAATGGGGGTGGGGCTCTGCACATATTTGGGGCAGAGACATACTCATAGAACTAAAGCACAGTGTTACCCAAGTCATTACATGTTCTGGGGTCCATAAATCCAAAGAAGACTTAGTAACATCTTAGCCAGCAAGGTAGGGCTTTTTTTTCTTCAGCAAAAGGATTAAGGCACGGTAAGAACTGTATGGGGGCACGAAGAGTTGGCTCAGTAGCTAAGAGCACTTGCTGCTCCTATAGAGGACCTGGGGTTGATTTCCAGCACCCACATGGTGGCTCATAACCATGTGTAACTCCAGTCCCGGAGACCCAACGCCTCTTCTGACCTCCATGAACACCAGTCACACATGCAGTACACATCCATACATGCAGGCAAAATATTCATACACATAAAAATAATAAAATAAGTAAATCTAAAAAAAATTTTTGAAAAAGAACCTTATGGAACCCCGCCAAGGACAGCTCCCCTCCAAAGCTGCCCTGTTACAGGGGTGGAGACAAAGAACATGTCATCTAAGAAGACAGCAACTATTCCGCTCGGCACAAATGTTACTTCATGGGAAACTCACAGTAGCCAAGTTCTGAAATTTTTCATAGAAATTAGTAATATAAGTATACACACAGCTGTATAAATATTTGGACATGTGAAAACACAAAGCATGTATACATATACATTCGATTTCAGGTAAGTAGAAGATAGATAGATAGATAGATAGATAGATAGATAGATAGATAGATAGA
>CABHPH010149134.1:24611-40822 GCA_902168325.1 Peromyscus nudipes | reverse complement strand
TGCAGACAGAACACTGTATACATAATAAATAAATAAATTTTTAAAAAAAAAGAATATTTTCTTTCTTTTTTTTAAACATTTATTTATTTATTATGTATACAGTGTTCTATCTGCACACCAGAAGAGGGCACCAGATCTCATTACAGATGGTTGTGAGCCACCATGTGGTTGCTGGGAATTGAACTCAGGATCTCTGGAAGAGTAGCTAGTGTTCTTAACCACTGAGCCATCTCTCCAGCCCAGAACATTTCATTTTCAATGTCGAATGCTCACTGGGCATGTCCAAGTGTAGGACATTATGCTTATTATTTATTTCTTCATGTGCATTTCTAATTTTTACTATGTGTATGTTTATTTTCCTTATAAAATTACCACTTTTACATGCATTTTAAACATCCCTATGTCTAGTTCTCTTCAGATCTGGTAATTTTTTTCTAAATATTGACAGACATCTTTATGTGAAATACTGATTAATTTATTGAAAAAAATACATTACTAGTGTTAAGTGAATGATGATATAAAAGGAGTTATTTGAAATGAATAGAATTACCAAACTCATATTTATGTAACATAACAAATTTCTGACTGCATCCTACCCTGTAGAAAGATTGGGAATATGGAGTAACATCACATTAATGAAAAAATTCTCTAGGCCAATATTTTTCCACTCTGAAAGAACATTGAGGAACAGCATTTCACATTATAGCTGAAATACACCGTAGTGAAAAATAGTCAAGTACCGAATTTTTCAAGTTATCTGGTCATACAAGAGGACTGGCAGCCAAGCAGTGGTGGAGCATGCCTGTAATCCCAGCACTCAGAGACAGATGGATCTCTGAGTTCGAGGCCAGCCTGGTCTACAGATGAGTTCCAGGACAGCTAGGGCTACACAGAGAAACCCTGCCTCGAAAAGCCAAGAGAGAGAGAGAGAGAGAGAGAGAGAGAGAGAGAGAAGCCTGAAAAAGCATCATTACTTTTCAACTTGGTTTTTAGAAAAGTTCTACTCAAATACTTAAAATGGGTGAATTTTACAGCAGGCAAAATATAGGTCAATAAAGCCGATAAAGGTTCTACTGGAGTCATTCACTCATTACTATCTTCACAACATCCCTAATTTATAGGTGGGATAGCCTGCTGTGGTTTCATGAGTAACTCAGCCAGAGGAGAGAGAGAAAAAACAAAACACAAAAACAAGCTCCAAATGAAAAGTCCAGATCTTTATCTGGTCTAATCTTGTCCATGGGGCTTTGGTATTAAAGGTCTAAATCTCTTCCCATTGCCTGTAATTCTCCAAGAGGTGATTAAGCCACGAACAATAATTTTCGAGACAAGGGGTCAGAAGTAAAGTCCACAGTCTCAGCGGCTCCTGTGTCCACAGCCAGTTAAGCATTAACTGCAGTGTACAGACAGGGGCGTTGTCTTTTCCCCACACTTCTCTGTCTCCCACGACACACTCTCTCCTCTCCCACTGCCACCTCCTGACCCAAGGTGCAAAATGTTATTAAACACCAACCTCCTCCCAGAAGTTCGAGCCAAGGAGAGAGCAAACAGTTGCAACAACATTTTGCAAACGCTTTAAAGGTTGTGTAGCTCGTCGCAGTGCGGTGGCCATGTTAGAATGTAGTGCTGTCGGCAGACAGAGCCCTCCACTAAAGTACTTCTCAAAGGTGCTTCTGCATTGTTACCCTTAGCAGTGGGTTAAAATGCAGATTTGGGAGCTGGGCAGTGTTATGCCCAGTTCAAAGGGACCCCCAAAAGGCCACCACAGAGACCAAATTCCATATGTAAAAGCAAAGAGCCTTTATTTTCCAAGCTCCGAACTTGGTCTCTCTCTGTCTGTCTGACACAGCGGTGAGAGCAGAGACCCCTGAACTCAGGTGGGGCAGAGTTTTTATCATAGCAGAGGATGGGGTGAGGGGATTTCTGGGGTTCAGGACCCTGATTGGCTGACATTTGTCTAGGGGAATCTGTAAAACAAAAATAGGTGTGTGCTGGACTCACGGACATCTGGCCACCTTATCTAATGGTTGGAATGTTTGGTGTGTCAGGCACTTCCCCTTAGATGCCGGCCCTCCCTGGGTGGGTCAGTTTATGGCTTTTCCTGGGTCTGGGTGATGCCTGCCAGTAAGCCTGTCACAGAAGCTGTGTCTGGGCCTCTAAGCCTGTTATGGCAGCTGTGTGGTCAAGCTGTTTGGGGGCCCCTCTACAGGTAGATGGCTCAGGCAGTAAAGTGTTTGTTCTGAAAGCATGGAGACCCGAGACTGAATCCCTAACATCCATGTAAAAAATAATCCAGGCACAGCAATACACTCCTGGAATTCCAGTGCTGGGGAGATATGACAGCAGCAGGGTCTTCGAGGCTCTCTGGTCAGTCTAGCCAAAGCAGGAAGCTCCAGGTTCAGCCTGAGATCCTGACCCATGAAAGTATGATGGTGAGGTCTGGTGGTTAGAATGAAAATGGCCCCCACAGGTTCATAGGGAGTGAGTGGCACTATTAGGAGGTGTGGCCTTGTCAGAGTGGGTGTGGCCTTGTTGGAGGAAGTGTGTCTCTGGGGGTGACTCTTGAGGTTTCAAATGCTCAAACCAGGCCCAGTGTCACTCTCTCTTCCTGCTGCCTGTGGATCTGGATATAGAACTCTCAGCTACTTCTCCAGCACCATGTCTGCCTGCATGCCGCCATCCTGCCATGATGATAATGGACTAAACCTCTGAACTGTAAACCAGCCCAATTACATGTTTTCCTTTATAAGAGCTGCTGTGGTTATGGTGTCTCTTCACAGCAATAAAACCTTAACTAAGACAAAAAAGATAGAGGAAGATACTCAGTGAGGACCTCTGGCTTCTGCACATACATGTACACACACACACACACACACACACACTTCACAGTCCCAATTGGCATTGTGTATGCATGGATGTTGAGAGAAGGCCTTGCTAAAGCACAGGCTGACCTTGAACTACAACCCTCCTTCCTTGACTCTCATTTCTCACAAGCCCTCAGGTGGTTATTGAAGCTGCTGATACAGAGACCACACATTAAGTAACAGTTTTGAGCAGCACTGTTCCTTAGGACAGGGCAAGGCAAAAATGTCAGCCATGCTCCTCATTTCAAATTTGTCATAGCTATATTTAAAAAAGGGAAAACAAGGCCCAGAGAGATGGCTCAGCAGTTAAGAGAACCAACTGGGTTAGATTCACGGTTTGCAGTGGTTTAAGAAGGAAAACCCATAATTCATTGCATTTCCCATCAGGTCCAATCAGGGGCAAGCATACATCCTGATGTACCTCCAGCCTACATCCAATCAGGAGCAAGCTTACATCCTGATGTATTTCCTGCCCATGGATCTCCCGCCCACGTGTGATCAAGCACATCTGGTGCAGATGGGTCAAACAAGCTTGTTTAGGGGAGTGAAAACATGTGGCTTGTTATCTCTCATAAACAATAGCCTCCGGCATTTCAGAACTATCTGTCCCTGGGCAAGGGGCTTGCAGATCAGAGATGTTTTGTTTCATGGATCTCATAGGCATTGTAATTAAAACTTAAAATGTAACGTCCGTTCTCACATTCCCCCCTTGAGTTGTATCTTGAGTCAAATCCTTGACTCTGTGATGGGTACCTGTTTGTTTTGGGATCTAATAACCTTTATAAGAGTTGCTATGGTACTCAGATAGGAATTATCACTTAGTTAAAGCATCAATGATGCAAGAGCCTACAGCAATTAGCAGAAGCCGAAGACCCTGTGATGGCTGACAGAGTTACTATCTAGAAGGAACCTGGAAATGAGAATGGTGACCAGTTATTTACTTCATCTCAGGTCCCCCTTATTGGCAATTATTTTTCTGAGTACAGCCCAATTATTTATAATGAATCTTCAGTGGTTTATACAGAAACAACAGTTTTCCCCTAAAGCTGTACAATAACCTCTGTTTTACATAGAGCAGGTCGAGTGCCCTATCATACTGTAGCACTATTTCAGCTAATGAATCTTCCATAGATCTGGGTCTACTTGGTTTTAACAAGTACCTTTCCTGGTATGCCAATAGGCACTACAGGTAACTATTTTGCCCCCTGTGCCAGGGAGTTTCCTTTTGATCTAACATTCTAGCCTATTGGGGGACAAAGAGTGACATACTCTCTTCTGTGATTACTTCTTGCTGAGACTAGAATATTGTTGTCAGGGCCCAGGAGGGTTAGAATGCTAGTCAAAGGCAAGGAGGAAATTCAGGCAATGGGGCATTCATCAAAAGCATCTGATTTGTTGAGCCAGCTGAAGAGACAGGGAGTATTCACATCAGCTGAACTGGTCCACATCAGCTTTCAGCAAGTCCAGGGCTTGCAGTCATTTGAAACAGGTTGTAGTCAGCAGCTGATTCTTGGATGTGTCTGTCAGTCAAATGGAAATCTGTTGAAACTGATATAGACTAGGGACAGAAGTTAAAATTTAGGAACTTAAAGGAAAATCTTACATTTGGAACTTTCAGGCCCATAGTCCTAGTAATTGGAGAAGAGGAGGAGTCTCGAGACCAGGAGAGAGAGAAATACCATTCTCAAGAATAGGCAGATGGGAAAACTTAGGCTGTACTTACCTGGAATCCTTTTGACCTGTGAGAAGTAGATTCAAGTTTTATGACTCACTGAATTCTCTGAAGCTTATGTGAATTTTTTAGTTTACAAAAAGACATAAAAGTTTTAGATATATTAACATTACCAATCTGTACTGAAATCCACATTGTTGAAAAAGCGGCCAGGTGGTGGTACACACCTTTGATCCCAGCACTCAGGAGGCAGAGGCAGGCGGATCTCTGTGAGTTTGAGGCCAGCCTGGTCTACAGAGTGAGTTCCAGGACAGACTCCAAAGCTACACAGAGAAACCCTGTCTCAAAAACAAAAACAAAAACACAAACAAACAAAACAACAAAACAAAAAAAAGAAAGAAAAATAAGTAAATAATAAGCAGGTAACAGGTGTCTGTAAAACAGCTGGAATAGACTCATACCTTTGAGTCCTAACAAAATCTATAGATTTGGTTTAAAAAGCATGAACATTTTTCCTCTGTCCAGAGAGCTAGATATAGATTGGGCAGAGATGTCTTTAGCCCAATGACAAGTATCTTTAAGTCTATATTAAGGCAACCAAAGGAAATTTAAATTTAAAAGCTTGTGACTTAAATAGTAAGTAGTCATTGCTCTAACAGCTTATCAGAACTCTTTTAATGTTAAACCCTGAAATTTTGAAATCCTAGTGTAACAATAGAATAGAAGGAGAAAGAAATCTGAAACATTTCCCATACCTTATATCACTTACTTATACCTTTATAACTTGCATTTACATCTTAAATCACTTTCTGAGACGTTCAGAAATTATTTAAGTTTTCACATCCTCACACCTTTATATATCTTGGACCCTCAGAACTTACATAGACTCTCATAACCTCAGACCTATATAAAACTTAGAACATTTTCTTAGACCCTCAAAACTTGCATAGACTTTAATATTCTTTCTTTCCATCTAATCATTTACCAGAGACTGAGAACAATCATTTTAAATCATGTTTGTTTAGTGGAAAGTTACATCTGAAACCTGTTTATCTTTTATTATTAAGCCTGTTAGTAAGACAAACCTGTCTATCTTATCCCAACAGGATACCTAGTAGTTCTGGAAAAAAGCAAGACTTGATTTTTACATAAGAAGTGAGCTAACAAGGTAGCTGCCACTTTGGGGAAGAACCTGATTGCCTGCTGCTGCTAAGCTGACAGAGCTATAGTTAGCCTAGCCATCAATACCATCAGAGATCTGAGAAGATAAATTATAGCAAGAAGTATAATCCAAATGGCCTGTGTACCAATTAAAATGACAAAGACTAGTCCATTACCTAGACAGTCATCCCAGGCTCCTGTGGCCTCCATGGCATTAAGGGCAGAGGTACCAGGACAGCATCAGTCTTCATCCTCCAGGTCCAGAAGATGAGAGACTTTCCTGTGGAGGGAGAACATGGGGGAGTCTGGCTTTATTTTGTCTAGGCAAAGTGGGGCAATCAACTTTTGAGTGTCTTGTTTGTCCATAGTTTGGGCTGGGTCCTGGTGGCAGGTGCTGCATTGGGGCAGTCTTTCCCAGTGGTTAGTGTTACCATAATCCAGGTAGAGACATTATAGCACCTAATCATCTTCTTTGGAGATCTCAGGGTCACTGCTAGGATCTGGGAGTCTCTATCTGTCATAGTAAGCTCCTTCCATTAAACATCTTAAATGTCACAATCATCAGATCTCTGACAAATCTGAGGACTATTATCTATTAAGTATATCTAAGCTAAACAAATCTAAGCTTAACCTTGAAAACATACCTAACATGACTACAAGTTTGATTATTTTAGATGACTAACTACTAACCCGTATTTATTAATTATATATTACATTTTTAAATGAGCTGCAAAGGTACAATACCGTAAACAACAGTAGAAACATATATATAGTATAATAAAAATAATCTTAAATTTGTATCAATATACAAAAATCCATACCAATGTGAAATAGTTGAGATTAGTAGTTGTTTTGTTTTTTTGAGTTTTTTGTAGTTTAAAAGTAGATTCAATAATCTACCCTTTCCTACATCCTACCTGTTTTGTTTTGAAAAAGATCCCTGAATCCTACCTCCTTTGTTTAGTTTCCTCCCTGACCATGACCAATAACAACTTGCAACCAATCCCCCTAAACAATGTCAAGCATCCACCAAATGACCAGAAACCATCCACCCCTACCTCTTAGGAATATGGACGTCACGTTCTCTAGAATGTTTCCTATTGTCTGAGGGTGATGGCATCTCTAGCGGACCCTTAGAAAATTGGGATAATGGTCAAGTCCTGGGAGAATTGGCTGTATTATTTTTTGTTTAGCCTCTGTGTGATGCTAAAGTATAGAGCTTATCTGAAATCTTGGCTAGAGTAGTCTGTGAGGCTGGACCATCTCAGCTAGCATCTTTGAAGTTGTTCTTCATGTAGATTTTTGACAAAAATGTAGTTGAGGCATTCTGAATGACTGGATTATTCGGGCTGCTTGTCTTGTCTTTATCTGTATCCAGTCCTTTTGTTCTGAAAACATATCAACTTTTAAAGGTTAACACACATATCTGTATTAACACAAGTATGGAATGTGTAGTATGTACAAGTCAACCAAAGATGATTTGTTTTATGTTTGAGCAGGTAAAAGAAATCTGTCAACCTTACAAGTCCATTTGAACTATATAACCAAACTGTTATGAGGACTCTGTAGCCAACAAGACTTCTTATGTCTCATCCAGTCTCAGAGCTGTGACCATGCAGTGGGATCAGCATGGTGTACATGTCACTTGTCCTGTAGTCTTTCCTGGCTTCCTCGCTCACATCTGCAACCAAGACCCTCAGGAGCTCTACCCCGGCCAAATCTGATATTTATTAATTTTGAAGGAATCCATAGCTTTTTGTTTCCTTTAGAAACAAAAGCATAACCTCTCCCACAACATAACACATTCTCCAACTTTCATTCTGAAGCCAAGACACCCCTAAAGTACACAAGCTGGTTGAATTCAGCAGTTCCTTTCATAATTCAATGTCTCTCAGCAGCTGCCGTTCACCCATCAGCATTTAAAAAATTCAAAGTAAACAAAGCAACATACATGATCCAGGGGCCCTGTGTATTTCCCATCCTTACATGGCTTATTTATTTTTTATATTACTTTATTCTTTCTTTAAAGACTTTACTTTAGTCAGATTTTTCTTAATTATCCTTAACAGTTTACAATAACTTATTAGCTTTCGTAAGACTAGGACTGTGAGCTAAGGCTAGCATTGCCCTAAACAAGTTAATAGGCACCACAGCCATGTTTTAATGGAAGGGCCACAAGTTCCTTTTGCCAGAGATAAGGAAAATGACTCCCTTTTTAGCAAGCAGAAACTTTCTTCAAACCCCTGAAGGGGCTTTTGTCTAAATGCCTGACCTTGGGAAAATAGACTTTGTAGCTTTATCTCTTAAGTTTGAGCCTTAAAAAACAATTTCTGAATTGAAGCTCCTTTTAGTACCAAAATAAAACTTTTAACTCATAAACACAGTCCACAAAGAGACTGAGAAATTTCCTGATCCTTGTATAGACCACCATTATAGAATATAACAGTTTCTTATATAACTCAGTTTATCAAAATAACTTAAGCTTAACAAAGTTAGCAAAGATAAGGAGGTTGGGCACACATTTTTAAGCATGAATAGATCTTAGGTAATGAGAGACATTCTCAGAACCAGTGGTTCTCAACTTTCCCAGTGCTTCGACCTTTCAATACAGTTCCCATATTGTGGTGAATCCCTAATCACAAAGTCATTCCTGTTGCTATTTTACAACAGCAGTTTTGCTACTGCTATGAATCTTAATGCAAACATCCAACATGCAGGTGGTTTTAGGCTACCCCTGTAAAAAGTCTTTCAACCCCCAGAGAGTTGAAACTCATAGACCGAGAAGCTGCTCCAAGCCCTTTGCCAAACTGCTTAGGTCATTCATTGTGTTGCTCATCATAAGATAGGAAAATTCCAGTTTCTGGTGTTTAGTATTTGGTGCTCATAGCTGTGACCTTAATTGTTAACCTTTTTAATTGTTTTTAAGTTCAAATATTAATAACATAAGACATTTTATAAACTTAAAATGTACCATAGCCTTATAATTTTAAATAGTTTAAGAACTGTTCCTTCAAAAACATCCAGGTTTTTTTTATTTAAATTCTGTAAAACTCCAAAATTTCCTCTTTAAAAAAGTTTAAAATCTCTCAACTGTGTGTCCTGAAATATCAAAAGTACTTGGGTTTTTTTTACTTCAAGAGAGAGTAAATAGGGCATAACCACAATCTTCATAAGGCAAAACCAAGTTCCAATAGTGCAAATAATCCAAAGCTCAAAATATGGGATTCATTCACAATCCTTTTAGTTTTCTCTAGGGACTTGGATCACTTCTTTGGCCCAACCCTCAAAAGCACATGCAGCTAGAGTTTTCCTTCCTGGCCCACAGTCAGGACAAATCTCTGTCACCTGCCAGTCCCACAGCCACTCAGACCCAACCAAGTAAACACAGAGACTTATATTGTTTACAAACTGTATGGTCGTGGCAGGCTTCTTGCTAACTGTTCTTATATCTTAAATCAACCCATTTGTATAAATCTATACCTTACCACGTGGCTCGTGGCTTACCGGCATCTTCACATGCTGCTTGTCATGGCGGCGGCTGGCAGTGTCTCCCTCCACCTTCCTGTTCTCCCAATTCTCCTCTCTGTTAGTCCCGCCTATACTTCCTGCCTGGCTACTGGCCAATCAGTATTTTATTTATTGACCAATCAGAGCAACACATTTGACATACAGACCATCCCACAGCAAGCACATACATAGCCTTTCTTCTAGATCCCAACCTGCTGCATTTCCCTGTGGCCAGTGTTTCTGGTGACGTCACATGGCACCAGCATTTCCAGAACTGCTAAGGTCCACCATTGCAATGGGGCTCTCTTTAGGAACTCTAGCCCTGCCACACATTTGCAGACTTCAGCTGTTCCCCGTGATCCTTTCATGTCTTTAAAACAATTATCACCTGCATGACTCTTAAATTACAAAGTTTAGCTGCCAGAGCAAAATATATTCTTGCATATAAATCATGGAGGTGCAGCTTTAATACTTTATTAAATGAGCATTGTTTTAAAATCCTATCTTAAATAAACCTTATTTTCAGGACAGGACAGGAATATCATATAAAAATCCATTCTAATCCAAAATATCTTAGAGACCTGCTGTTGCCTCCTTGGTAGGCCCACTCCACGTGGTCACCTTAAATCAAGATGGCGGTGAAATCACATGACATTCATCTTCTCTAACCCTCGCCAAGATGGCTTCCAGCCATGTGACTGCCCAAACATGGTGAAGTCATATGACATATGTCCTCTGCAACCTTAGCAAAGATGGCATCCAGCCATGTGGCTGCCTAAAGATGGTGGCAATCCAAAATAGAACCATGCCACATGGTTCCTTTAAAATTACCCATGCATAGATGTTTAACTATCAGTTCCCAGTGTTGCTAGCTTTAAATTTTTTTTTCAAGATTTTATAGATTCTTAACCATAGTCAACAAAAAAAAACTTAGAAATCTCGAGGTTCAGACGTTCGTATAAACGAAGTTTATTTATTTTTTTTGCTGTTCTGCTTTGCTTTCTTCTTCCAGTCACTGTGTCAGGCTGCTCAGACTGACACAGGACATAGAGGGAACTTTTAAATGTGCGTGGGTAAGTGCAGGAAGAGCCATAAACCAACTCTAGAGCCAGCTCTCCCATAAACAGCAGCATAAAACAACTTTAATGTTATCCACACCCAAAAGACATCTGAACTCCTACAAACCCAAATCCAGTGAGCAGAGATCTCAGAGATAAATTCTGAGCCCCAGTCATAAATGTAGCCATGTGGTCACTGTGACTGGCATACAGAAACAGCAAAAATATCTGACCCATTTCTGTCTCAGCTTCATGCTTGCAACAAAGCTTATGAACACACCAGAGAACACAGACAAAACTTTCCAACAAGACAAACAAAACTTTCCAGGGTAACAAAACTTTCCAACAAGAACCAGAAGGGCAGGTGATGTCTCGGTATATGCCCTGGATGGTAGAATATTAGGATCCCATCAAGCCCCTCCACATCCCAGATAAGAATCCCACAGAACAGGACCAGACTATGACTCACCACGAGGCCTCTGTACATACTTGTTGCATTTCTCAGCATGGAAGTTTACTCCAGTAGTCCACAAACTGAGGGCAGCCTTGGAGCCTTGGAACATTTCAAGCTGCGTGCCTCCTGAAGTGGCTCCTCAACCCCGGAGTTCCAGAGTGAAGGGCCAACTTTAGAATTTTGATGGGTGGTCTAAATCTCACTGGGGCCTCCAGAAAATGTTAACCCCACTGATCAAGAACAAGACCACTACCATAGTTTAAAGCCAGATTTGAAGCAAGCTTTAATTAAATACTGATCAGGTGGATGGGCTCTGGCCAGATCCATACCCAAGTTCCCAGGAAATGGCCTAAAATCATAGTTTACATTGGCTTAAAAAGGAAAACTCATAATTCATTGCATCTCCCATCAGGTCCAATCAGGGGCAAGCATACATCCTGATGTATTTCCTGCCTGTGCACCGCCCACACACATGTGATGAAGTACATCCGGTGCAGATGAGTCAAACACACTTGTTTAGGGGAGTGGAAACATGTGGCTTGTCATCTCCCATAAACAATAGCCTCCAGCATTTCAGGAACTATCTGTCCTTGGGCAAGGGGCTTGCAGATCAGAGATATTTTTGTTTCATGGATCTCTTAGGCACAGTAATTAAAACTTAAAATGTAACTTTGGCCCTCACAAAAGAGAAACACATTTTTTTTAATCCCTTGCAGTACTAGAAGGTGAGACTGGAGCCTTTAAGCACTGCTTAATGGGCCATACTAGTAGGAGCATGGAAGACAGCGGTGCTGAGTGTGATCTGATGAGGTCTTAGAGGAGAAGAATTCTAATATGTTGCCTAGAGATCACTCTTGTGATATTTTTGGTGAAGAATGTGACTGCTTTTTGTCTTTGTCCAAAGAGTCTGCCTGACACTTCAGTGAAGAGTTTTGGATTAATTCCATTGGCAGCGGGAAGCTCAAAACAGTCCAGTATAGACTCTGTTGTACAGTTACTAGTGGTAACTCTAATGAAGATCTATAATGAAAAGGAGCAAGCTGAGCAAATAAAAATACAAAATGTACAGATTAAGAAAGGGGGTGCCAGAAAGTTGAATAGAGCTAAATTCTGTGTTCAAGGAGATAAACAGATTGAGAAATGGAATAAAGGGAGTGTTGACCTCAGGGCAAGATCCTATTCAGCTAAGCTTCCAGCTTGTGAAAAGGAACTAAAGAAAAGCTTAGGGTCAGGTGTGATGGTGTACATCTTTAATCCTAGCACTTGGAAGGCAGAGGATGGCAGATCTCTGAGTTTGAGGCCAACCTGGTCTACAGAGAAAGTTTCAGGACAGCCAAGCTTAGGCAGTGAAAGACAGAAAGCTGAAGAAGATGTAACTAAACAAGGAGGGCATGTTCCAGCCCCAGCAAGCAGCAGAACTTGGCAGCTTCAGCCACATGGTTCTGGCTTTAGAGTTAAGGATAGAAGAAAGGGGTTATGGAATTTGCCTCCAAGATTCAGGAACGCTGCTGAGGCCAGGCATGTGTCAAGGGTGTCCCTGAATGGAGGCCTAAAGAGGCCATTGCATGAAAGCTGTGAAGGTAAAGCATGGATTGCCTTGGAGACCCTAAGATGTTGGAGATGCCAGACCATGGGAGACTTGCCGAGAAGAGCTGCTAACAGGGTGTGGAACCAGCCCACGAGAAAGAAGTGTGTTGTAGTCAACAAACTGAACAGAATTAGAGATCTGAAAAGTGTTTTGACATCAGACATGGAGATGCAGAGTTTAGAGTTTGCTCACTTGGTTTTTGGTCTTGCTTTGGTCCAGTATTTCTTCATTGTGCTTTTTTCTATGTTTCGGTATGGTAAATTCTATAATTTCAGAATTTATATCCTGAAATTATATGTTGGAAGTACGTGATCTGTTTTTTTTATTTTTATTTTACAGGGGGATTACAGTTATGAGGTTGCATGAATCTCAGAAGAGACTTTGAACTTTAGACTTTTAAATTAATTTGGGACTGTCATAGACTATGGGGACTTTTGAAATTAAACTAAGTGCATTTTGCATTATGCTCCTGTTACAAGCTTATGGGGGCCAGGGAGTGGAATGTGGTAGTTTGAATATAATTGGCCTTCATAATCCCAAAGGGAGTGGCACTGTTGGGAGGTGTGGACTTGTTGAAGTAGGTGTGGCCTTGTTGGAGGAAGTGTGTCACTGTCAGGCGGCTTAGAGGTCTCTTGTTCAATCTTCATTCAGTGTGACAGATAGACCATATCCTGTTGCTTGCAAGATGTAGGACCCTCAGCTACTTCTCCAACACCATGTCTACCAGCATGCTGCCATGTGTCACCATGATGACACTGGACTGAACCTCTGAACTGTAAGCTGCCACCCCAATTAAAGGTTTCCTTTAGAAGAGTTGCTGTGGTCATGGTGTCTCTTCACAGCAATAGAAACCCTAACTAAGGCCTCATGTGTGTAAGGCAGGCACTCTGCCACTGATCTGTGTCTTTCATTTAACTCAATAGTTCAAAATGTTATTCATGGAATGTCTTTCAATTATCTCTTATATTAAGCATTTGAAATCTGGCACATGTTTTTACCCTTAAAGTGCAACTGGATTCCAACAGACCATGCTCCATTACTTAATTGTCCCCCAAAGCCAGTGGTTCCCCACAGAACAGCTCAACTCTAGACTTCCTTGAGTGGCTCCAGCATCCCTATCCAGCCACACCCCAAAGCAGCCAACACAAAGAGAATTATGATTGTTTTCCTGGTTCATTCTTGTTGATTCTACCAAAAAGGGCATGAAGGCCCAGGAAGTGATTGAAGTGTGGTAATATTTTATCTTTGTCCTCCAATAAAGTTTATCTGAGGATCAGAGGAAATAGCCAAGCACTATATTAGACATAGAAGTCAGGCAATGGTAGCACATGCCTTTAATCCTATCACTTGGGAGGCAGAGATCTGTCTGGATCTCGGTGAGTTCAAGGCCACACTGGGAACAGAGCCAAGCATGGTAGCACACGCCTTAAATTCCAACACTAGTTAACCATAAAGGTCTGGAGGTCTGTACAGACAGACAGGAAGTGACAGAGCTGGGCAGGAAGAGGAAGTGATGTAGCTGGGCAGAGAGAGGAAATGAGATAGCAGAACAGAAAGGAATATAGGCATGGGTAGACAGGAAGTAAGTCTCTTTGGAGACCGAAGGTTGGTGAGGTGAGGTTGGCTTGTGACTTGTCCTATTTCTCTGATCTCTCAGCTTTAACCCCAATTTCTGGCTCTGTGTTTTTTTTTTTATTAATAAGACCATTTAGCAATTCATCTACATTGAGGCTTTCTACTTACCAGAGGCATGATTAAGGAGAAGTTTCCATTTGGAAATGATGGGTAGCCAATCTTGTTGGGAAGGAGAGATTCCTCCAGAACCACTTAAAGACTTCCCCATGCCTGACTCCTCACAGCAGTCCCTAGCCAAATTCACCAATCATGTAGCCTGAATTTAGTGCCAACAATTAAGTCAGAAAGGGGAAGTATAAACGTAATTTAAAAATATATATATATGTGAACACACACATAAATAGATACATATGTGAATCCCACTTTCTGAAAAGATACAGAAGTATAGAGATCTATGCAGAAAAGTCCAGAAGCTTATAGGCTAAAGTACACAGACGTTATCTACAGATAGAGACATCATAGACATTTTGTCTTTTTTGCTTAACAGCATTTTCTAGTTCTGTAAGAAGACATAGTACTTGTAAAATATAATGTTTTACATAAATATACAAATCTTAACCAGTATTCATAACAGATGGGGACTAATGGCAAATCATCTTTCATCGCTCATCCAATGAATGAGCACTAGGATATGCCGGGTGCTTCTCTAAAGGTGGAAACGCAGCAAAGAGTACCTCAGACAAAACCCAAGCTCTCAGGAGTGGTGAAGCTCAGAGATAGAGCACTTGCCTGCAGTGCGGGAGATTCCCAATTCAGTCCTTAGCACTGGGGAAAAGAGTCCTGCTCTTTTAGGATTTAAGAGTTTAGTAAAAACATAGACATTTGGGGCTGGAGAGATGGCTCAGAGGTTAAGAGCACCGACTGCTCTTCCAGAGGTCCTGAGTTCAATTCCTAGCAACCACATGGTGGCTCACAGCCATCTGTAATGAGATCTGGTGCCCTCTTCTGGCTTGCAGGGATATGTGCAGACAGAACGCTGTATACATAATAAATAAATAAATAAATCTTTTTTAAAAAACGTAGACATTTAAAAAGAAGTAGGTAGGGGTTGGGGAGATGGCACAATGCATAAAGACCCAGACCTGGGGTGTGGAGGTAGCTAAATCCTGGGAACATGAGGACAACCAATCTAGCTGAATAGGTGAGCTCCAAGTTAGTGAGGGATCCTGTCTCAAAAAATATAAGGTGGAGAAGGATCAAGACACAAAGTGTCAACTTCCAGTACACATGTAGATGAGTACACACATGCACAAAAAGTCGTGTGCTGTCCAGGTTATATCAACTTGACACAAGCTAGAGTCACTGGAGAAAAGGGAGGGAGCCTCAGGTGAGAAAAGACCTCCATAAGACTAGACTGTAGGCAAACCTGTAGGACAGTTTCTTAACTAGTGATTGATGTGGGAGGGCCCAGCCCATTTTGGGTAGGGCTGTTTCTGGGCAGGTGGTCCTGGGTTATATAAGAAAGCAGGCTGAGCAAGCCATGAGGAGTAAGCCAGTAAGCAGCTCCCCTCCATGACCTCTGTATCAGCACCTGCCTCCAGGTTCCTGCCCTGTTCAAGTTCCTGTCCTTACCTCTTTCAATGATGGACTATGATGTGGAAGTTTGAGGCAAATATGAACTCTTTCTTCCCCAAATTGCTTTGGTCATGTGTTTATCACAGTAATAGAAAGCCTCAATAAGACAGTAGGAGTGTTGGAGATGTAGCTCAGTTGGTGGAGTATTCACCTAGCAGGTACAAAGTCCCGAGTTGAAGCCTTGACTCTGCATGTCAATTTCCTATAATGTCACTTTCCTATCTGAAGGGAGGAATCAGTCATGACACATGCCTGTAACCCCAGAAGTTAGGAGGCTGAGGCAAGAAGAAGAGGATTACAAGTTCAAGGCCAGCCTGGGCTTCATAGCAAAAGCCGGGCTAGAGAGATGACGAACTCAGGACAGGTATTTCTTTGCAAGCATGAGGACCTGGGTTCAACCTCTCTAGCTCCCTTATTAAAAGGCTGGGTATTAAGGGAGGTGGGGGGAGACGGCTGCAAGCACAATAATATGAAGTAGAATTTCAGCTGATTATGACAAAGCTACACCCGGAAGAGAAGAAGAAAGAGAATGGAAGAAATAGATGGGTAAGGACTGGAGGGCAACGAACTGAGATGGGGAAGAACTAAACTGGAGGAGAGCTAGATCAGAAGACTAGAAGAGAGTACTAGAAGGACGAGATGGAAGATGGGGAAGAAGAAGATGAGGAAGAAGAAGATGAGGAAGAAGAAGATGAGG
>CABHPH010149134.1:0-22979 GCA_902168325.1 Peromyscus nudipes | reverse complement strand
CTTCCCCATCATATCTAGAGGATAATACCATGCAGCTTCCCCATCATCATATCTAGAGGATAATACCATGCAGCTTCCCCATCATCATATCTAGAGGATAATACCGTGCAGCTTCCCCATCATGTCTAGAAGATAATACCGTGCAGCTTCCCCATCATCATATCTAGAGGATAATACCATGCAGCTTCCCCATCATATCTAGAGGATAATACCGTGCAGCTTCCCCATCATATCTAGAGGATAATACCGCGCAGCTTCCCCATCATATCTAGAGGATAATACTGGGCAGCAGACATCCTAATCTTCTGGCTGTTCACAGGTTTTACAGATGGGTAGCACTAATTTTCCTCCCTTAGTAGCTTTGCATAGCACCTTTGGCTACTGTGAGAGCTAGTCCTCAGGAAGAAGGTTTCTGGGGCAGTTCTAGCTTGGTTCTTCCAAGTCCTATGTTTAAAGTATGTGGCTTAAGACACTTTTAAAAAATCTTTTTTATTTCAGCCAGGTGGTGGTGGCACACGCCTTTAATCCCAGCACTCAGGAGGCAGAGCCAGGTAGATTTCTGTGAGTTCATGGCCAAGCCTGGTCTACAGAGTGAGTTCTAGGACAGGCACCAAAATGACACAGAGAAACCCTGTCTTGAAAAAAAAAATCTTTTTTATTTCACTAGTTTTATGTGTATGGGTGTTTTGCCTACATGTACATCCATGCGCCACTGTGTGGTCAATGCCCAGGGAGGCCAGAAGGGGGCACTGGATCCCCTAGAACCGGAGTTAGAGATGATTATGAGCTGCTTAGTGGGTGTTGCAACGGAAGCAAGGTTCTCTTCCGACCTCTGAGCCATCTCTTCAGTCCATGACACACTTTTGTATTTCCAAACCCTGGGTAGAAGGAAACAGAGTCTCCGGGATTCACTAGCCAGCCAGTCTAGCCAAAGTGATGAGCTCCAAGCCAGTGAGAGACCATGACTCAAAACACAGTGTTCCTGAGGACGATCGAAGAGGGTGTCCTCTGGCCTCTACACATATGTGCATACGCACCCTTCACACACATACAGATGCAAAAATAAGTCAGAAATGGTAGTGGGGGGTATGCTTGCTCAGGATATGCAAGGCCCTGGCTCGAACCCCCAGCACAGAAAAAGGAGAACTGAAGGTGAAGGAAAAAAGAAAGAAGGAAAAGAAGCAAGTACACTATAGCATATTAGTAGAGAAAATGGTAAGAAAAGGGAAGAGAAACAGCAAGAATACTGGGGAAGGCTAAACAAAGTAAGTGCAGTCCCCAGAGTAGGCACAAGGCCAGGACACACCTTGTTATCACCAGAAAGAACAGTTCAACCAGGGCATAAAGTACAAAGACCCTAAGGCAGAAACATGACCCACATTCCAGAAATATCGGAGGCCTTGAAGGCCTGGTGTGCAGTGTGTGCGCTTCAGTGAGTAGATGCCTGAAGGAGACAAGGTCAGAGGAGAAACGAGAACCAAACACACACCACTCAAGATGGGACACCCAAGCCCCTGGGGATCCCTTAACGAAGGACCCACATGATCTGATGTGTGTTTTAGCAGAATCACCCCGGCTGTTGTGTTAAGAACAGGCCGAATCGTGCCATGGTCAAGAGCAAGGCGACTAGAACAATTTAAGTGAGAAGCGACAGTGACTGGGACTAACGTGGCAGCCAGTGGAAGAAGTGAAGTAGAGTCAACCAGTCACTGGTGATTAGAGTACATGTGAACGGGTACCAGCACGTGGGTGTGTGAGTGTGTTGATGGTTTGTCTTGTTTTTCTGACACAGGGCTGGCCTGAAACTCATTATACAGCCCAGACTGATCTCAGACACATGGCAATCTTCTCGCCTCAGCCTCTCGATTACAGGTATTGCAGCTGGAGTATATTTTGAGAATAGAGTCGATGAACCAGACATGGGGGATGAACCAGAAAGAGTGTCTTAGTTACTTTTTTATTATTGTGATAAAATACTGTGACCAATGCATCTTATAGAAGGAAGGGTATATTTGGGCTAACAGTTCCAGAGGGTTAGAGTCCAAGTTGGTGGATTGAAGGCATGGAAGCAGGTAACTGAGGGCTCACATCTTCAAACCACAAGGAAACAGAAAGTAAACTGAAAATGGCTCCAATCTTTAAACTCTCAATCCTGCCTTCAGTGATATACTTCCTCCAACAAAGCCACACCTCCTAAACCTCCCAAACAAGGTCATCAATTAGAGACCAAGTATTGAAATGTTCAAGACTATAGGGGACATTTCTCATTCAAACCATCACAGGAAGAAAGGGTTAAAGAATAAAAAGGTCCAAGACCAGAGCAACTAAAATGATGTGTGGTAGCTTGAAAGAAAATGGTGCTCCATAGGGAGTGGCACTGTTAGGAGGTGTGGCCTTGTTGGAGGAAGTGTGTCACTATGGGGGTGGGCTTTGAGGTCTCCTATGCTCAAGCTACACCCAGTGAGACAGTTTCCTATTGCCTGTAGATGAAGATGTAGGACTCTCAGCTCCTTCTCCAGCACCATGTCTGCTTACATGCTGCCATGTCCTGCCATGATGATAATGGGCTAAACCTCTGAAACTGTAAGTGAGCCACCCCAACTAAATGTTTTCCTTTATAAGAGTTGCCATGGTCGTGGTGTCTCTTCACAGCAGTAGAAACCCTAACTAAAACAGATATATCAGTACTGACTGAGATGAAGAAGACAGAGTAGGAGCCTATTGTAGAATATGATTTTAACGTGTGTTACTTTTGTTTCTGCTGCATTTGTTTAATTATGTGAAGCTGCGTTACTGTGCCTGACTAAAACACCTGATGGTCTAATAAAGCGCTGAACAGCCAATAGTGCGGCAAGAGAAAGGATAGGCAGGCTGACAGGCAGAGAGAATTAATAGAAGGAGAAATCTAGGAGGAGATGGAGAAGTAGCCATAGAAGGAGGAGGAGGACATCAGGGGCCAGTCATCCACCTGCACATCCAGCCACGGAGTTTAGTGAAAGTAAGATTAAAGAATTAAGAAAAGGAAAAAGCCCAGAGTCAAAAGGTAGATGGGATAATTAAAGATAAGAAAAGCTGGCTAGAAACAAACCAAGCTAAGGCCAGGCATTGATTGATAAGTAAGAATAAGTCTCCATGTGTGATTTACTTGGGAGCTGGGTGGCAGGACCCCCAGAAGAGTAAAACCAACCAACAACATTTTGGCATTCCAACATGGGGCCGTATTCCCAACTACAGGGGCCAGGAGCTCAACTTTGAGCATATAATTTGAAAATCTCTTAGATAGCCAAGTAGAAATGACAGGACAGATATATGTGTTTGTAGACAAGATGAAAACGCTGGACCGAGATAAATCTGGAGTTGTCAAGGGATGGAACTCCACCCACAGGATCCCATCAGGCTATGAGTATAGACAGTAGAGGATCAAGGGTGAGACCTTGGGTACTCAGCATCATACAGGCAAAGAAGATGCTCCGGGGGCGGCAGTGGGGGCAGCCAGTAAGGCAGGAAAAAGGACTAGGGCATTCTGGCATCTGAAGAGATACCAGTGAAGCATGCGTCATGGTGAAACAGCGGGATCCGGCACCGGGCTAGGAAAGGACTGAGGGCTGACCTCCAGAGCCAGTGCCACAGAGGTGGGGGTGACCCAGCAAGAGCAGCTCTGGTGGAGCCTTGGGGAGGGACAGCCCCACGGGACTGGGTTCAAGGGTGAATGGGAAAGTGGTGAAGTGGATCACACCTGTAATCCCAGCAGGTGGGAGGCTGAAGCAAGATTGCTAAATTCAAGGCTATCCTGGGGTACAGAGTGAGACCCCGTCCAGGAAGAGAATATGAGAGCAGAGAGAAGTAATTTTAAGAAGGACAATGGAGTCAATGAGAACACGGGCAATGGCCAATGAGTAGAAATATGGTGGGGGATGGCAAAAGTTGCCCTTGCTTTGGTTTTTAAGTGAAACAGGAAGGAAGGATATCCATGAAAAGGTGAAGGTCTAGAAAAGAGAAGTAAGTATGAGAGGAGTAATCATTAGAACACACACATACCTTTTGTGGGGAGAGTTGCTGCTGTTTGAGACAGGACCTCACTCTGTAGCCTTGGCTGACCTGGAACTCACTATGAAGACCAGTCTGGCCCCAAACTCACAGAGATCCTCCTGCTTCTGCCCTCCTCCTCAACCCTCCACCCACCAGTGCTGGAACTAAAAGTGTGCACTACCACTATCACGGAATAATCTTTTTGTACACTGTGAAGATGTGTCTTTGCCCAGGCACCTTCTGATTGGTTTAATAAAAGAGACGACTGGCCAGTAGCTATGCAGAAGGTATAGGTGGGACAGCCAGACACAGAGGATGCTGGGAAGGGGAGGAACAGAGTCTCAGGAGTCATGAGAGATGCAGAGGGAAACAAGATAAATGTGCTGTGTTGAAAGAAAGTACTCCCACATGGCAGAGAGTAGATAAGAAATATGGGTTAATTTAAAATGTAAGAGTTAGCTAGTAACAAGCTTGAGCTATCAACTGAGCATTTATAATTAATATTAAGTCTCTGTGTGTTTATTGGGAAGCCAGCAGTCCTGACAAAAAACTGACTACATACCAGTACATTCCCTTAACAGCTGAACTATCTCTTCAGCCCCTAAAATAGAATCAAATTTGTTGAAGAATTATCCTGGCTATCTAAAGCAGTGTTGGGATGACTGAGGTAATTCAGGCTCAAAGCATCATTTGAAAACTCATTTAGTGACACCGTGTGAAGCATCAAAAGTGTGGGAAGTAAGGGAACCCCCCACTCCATACACTGTGGTGCATGCACTTATACAGAATGCAAAGTCCAGAAGATAAGTTGCCCAGAAGAGGCATTAGAGAATCTGGGATCTTGGGTAATAAACAGAACTGAACATTATCCTTGAATAATTGATTAACTTGGGCTCCAAATGTTCTTTGCAGTATTAGAACCAATCCAAACACGTTCCCAATGCCAAGCAGTGGCTGAACGGCACGTTTGTGCCAAAGAAAACATTGCACAGAAGTGATGGATAATCTAACAGGATCTGGGGGCTGATTCAGAGAGCCCACTGCAACAGAGCAGGAGAGTCCAGAGGCTCCCAACATGCAGATCTGGAAACATGGGCGGGACAATGAGACCACAAGGATGGAGAATGGCTTGAGCTCTGCACACAAAGACGTTTAAAGGGTAACAGTGGTTTTTAATCTAGTAAAATTATTGATGTGAGTCATGCATTGGTGGCACACACCTGTAATCCCAGCACTTAGGACACAGAGGCGGAAGGACCAGAAGTTCAAGACATGCTCAGCTAGGTGGCAAGCTCAAAGCCAACCTGAGCTAAAAGAGACCCTATCTCAAAACAACAAAAGGCAAAGGCCATCCTGGTCTACATCGAGAGTTCTAATTCATTCAGGCTACATAATGAGGCCCTGTCTCAAAACTAAAATAAAAAAGAAGTGGGACTAAGGATACGGCTCAAATGATAAAGCACTTGCCTGGTAAGCATAAGGGCATGAGTTCAGTTTCTTGAACCCACGTTAAAAAGAAAAGCCAGCACAGTGGTATATCCTTGGAATCCCGGCACTGGAAGATAGAGACCGGCAGATCCCTGAGACTCTGGCTAAACAGCTTAGCCTCCTCGGCCAGCTCCAGACCACTGGGAGACCCTGTCTCAAAACAGAAGGAGACAGGGCCAGAGGGAAAACTCAGAGGGTGAAGCACCTGCCACCAAACCTGAGTGTGATCCCCAGGATCCACATGGGAGGAGGAGAGAATAGACTTCTGTGGGTTGTCCTCCGGCCTCCAGAGACACACATGTGCATGACACCCTCCAAATAAAAAAAAAAATTTAACAAAAATAAATAAATAAATAATTACTAAGAAACAGTTTAAAAACCAAGGTGATGGCCCTTACAGAACGACACCTGAGGTTGACATATGCCCTCCACACAAGTGATCATGCACCTACATGTACACACACACACACAATATACATATATATATACATATATATGCATGTATGTATACTCAGAGTAGCCAGATATGATAGCTTTCACCTATAATCCTAGCCCATAGGAGGACCACCTGAAGTTTGAGGCCATCCTGAGATAAGTTTTATCATCAAATCTCTTAGCTACAGACTGTAGAAGAGCCTGTTTTTTGTTTGCTTGGTTGGTTGGTTGGTTTTGGTTTTCTCTGTGTAGTCCTGGCTGTCCTGGAACTCGTTCTGTAGACCAGGCTGGCTTTGAACTCACAGATATCAGACCTGCCTCTGCCTCCTGAATTCTGGGATTAAAGGTGTGTGCCACCACCACCACCACCACCACCACCACCACCACCACCACCACCACCACCACCACCACCACCTGGCTTGTTTGTTTGCAACCCCAAAGTCACAGAGATTTCCACCCCAAGAACCACTATGAGTCCAAGAGACTGGTGGTGATGTGGGCTCAGCTTCGTGGATGTAGATAAGTTGTATGGAGACGGCTGGCTGCCCACACAGAAGCAGAGAAAAGCCAATGGGTGGGTGTGAACAGCAGCAAAATTCTGAATAGGAGAGTGGCGGCAAAACGTGGGTCAAGAGTTTCCACCTAAAACCTGAGAATGCTTTAAAAAAAATTCTAAAACGGAGCTAAAAACAGCTTCCTAGTTGTCTCTCTCAGGCCAGCCGCAGCCTGCGGGCTTGAGCTGCTCTATAGTGGTTCGTTCATGGCATGCGGGCTTGACCTGCAGCATGGCAGATTCCCACTGTGGTCCACAGAGGCATCTCCAAGCTGCACAGTTCGCTGTGTGGTGGATTTAGCCTTTGCTAGTTCAGACAAACAACAACAACAACAACAACAACAACAACAACAAAAGAGGTCTCTGGGTTACATGCTGCTTTGATAGAAGCATAGACCTACTGCCTCCCAGAGTCGGCAGACAGCATGGCTCCCAGAGCTGGCGGTGAATTATCTCTACCATGTTGAAAAGCTGAGATGGGCAGAGTCAGAAGCCAAGGCTGCTGCTTCAGTACTAACCACTGCAGTGTAAAGCAGTAGATTCACAATAAGGCAGATTCAGATGGAATAAGGCTTTAAATGGTTTGTGTGTATAAAAATGTACATAGACTTGGAAGAGAGAAGAAAATGAATACAGTTATGTAAAGAAATAGAAAGTTTTAAAAAATAAAGTCTTTAAAGAGACAGTAAAGGTAATATAAAAAATAAGCCATGTAAAGATGGATATTACACAGAGAGTCTGGATTATATTGTCTTTGGGATTTTTAACTGCAGAGAGACATTTGATTGTAAAAGCTGCTGAGTTAAGTCAATATGTAGATTTTAAAGATATCTTGATTTCAAAATCTATGTCTAAGGATACATTGCTTTGGAAAAGAGGTTCTGCTTTTGTTTCCACAGGAGATGAGAACCAGTGGGTTGCTTCCAGGCTAATATGGTTTGACCAGCCAAGACCACGGTCTCTGATGACACCGTGGCCCAGATGATCCATCATCCAGAACGGTTTCAAGGCAACTGGCTCAGACAATGCAGCCTCACAGACTATTTCAGTCAGGACTTAACTTAATTTTCTCAGGATCCCCATAAGAATACAGTGCCTTTTATCAGCAGGAAGTAGCCTAGAACAATACACCCACATTCCCAAAAATAGATTATGGATATTTATCTTTGTTTAGAGGTTGGTTACAAATTGTTATTGGTCATAGTCAATATCTTTCTAAAGAAAAAAGGGGGGTAGAATATAAATATGATAGGATGAAAGGGTAGATGATTGAATCTACTTTTAAAGAGCAAGAACTTGTATAAAACGTTTTACATTGCTATAGATTTTAGTTTATTACAAATTTAAAGTTAATTTTGTTACACTGTATGTACATTTCTACTCTTATTTAAGGTATTATGTTTATGTAACTCATTTAAATTGTAATGTATTTAAGAAATACAGATTAACAATTAGTGTGCATGTTCAGATGGAGCTTATCGCCAGAGGCAAAGACCCTTCAGAGCTTCACTCCCTCTCCTTACTGGTGAGTGAGGGAAACTGAAAGCACTTGAAAACAAAGCTTTTCAGGAAGGTCTTTTCTCTGATAGAAAAGAGAGGTTTTCTCCTGGATAGTTCCCCATCCTATCCTGGCTCGGCTCCTCCCCCAGATAGTGTCCCTGGCAAGGCTCAGCTTTACTGCTTCATCCCCATCAGCGGTCCTTCCCCTAGGGAAGAGTCTGCCTGCACTCTCTCATCAGGCCCTCGGGGGATTTTTCCCATCCAGGTGAAACTAATTTTGCCCAGTTCTGAAAGACTTTTTAGTTTTTTAGAGAGAGATTTTACCAAGTTTTTCTAAAACTTCTAAACTCTGGCTTATTATACCCACATTTTGCCTCAGGGAGAATTACTTTCTCCTACTGCTTAGGACCAAAAGCTTCAACAGGAATATTTTTCCCCTGTTAAGCTCTTTTTTGATAGATATTTCCTCTGATTCTTCCCTAAGATTTTGTGTTCATAGCCCCATAGTTAGAAAATTAAAGACCTTGTTTCCCTGTCTTGTAGCTTAACGTATTCTAAGTTTTCTTTATGCTATTTTCCCTCATTCCTACTCTACCTTGCTCTTCTAAGTTTTTCCCACACTATATTTCTATTTCCTACTTTCCTTATTTTTCATAAATAGAAATTAAGAGAGAGACAGAAAGAGAGAAATCTTGATAGAGAAGATTCTACACTGCAGCCTTATATTTGGACATCCTTCCAGCCCTTTTTTTCTTTTTCTTGCAAGGATAAAACCCCCTGCCTCATTTAACTTTTTTCACTACAAAACCAGACTGGCCCAACTGCTCATTGGCAGCCCCTAAACTTCTACCTTCACCAAGTGCTCTGTTCACTGGCACCATCTGTGGGGGCCATAACACCCCCACACTTCCCCAGAGTACTCTTGAGTAGAAGTAGCAGGAAATATTAGATAGAAGGATAGAGGGGAGAGAAAAAGATAGAAAATACAGGATAGCCTGGAGAGGGCCTGGATCCTAATCCATCAGGCCCTGACTGTTTCTGCCCTAGGGTTTTTAAAGGAATGCCAAAGCGTAGAGCAAAAGACCTCCCCACAGCACAGCCAAGTGCAGACCATCTCAGACACCTGGTACTCAGGCCTGTGGCCCAATCACCCTCTTTATGCAGAACTGCTGGGTAAAGCCTAAATGGGCTCCAACAACACCTATGAGTTTTGGTTTTTTTTTGTTTGTTTGTTTGTTTGGTTTTTTTTTTTTTTTTTGTGTTTTTTTTTTTTGCTTGAAGTGCGTGAATCCACTTCTAGTCTAGACCTTTGAGGTAGGAAGACTTAATTGGGGCCATGCCTTCTGCTGGAAGCCTATATAAGTACATGGAAAAAAGAAGCTTTTGCTCTTTGCCTTTGGCTTGCCAGCACATCCATTCCTTCACTGGCATTAGACCCTACTTCTTTGGGATTCTAACATATACTGAAGACCAGCTGAGACATTCAGCCTTGTAGACTGAGCAACTGCTGGATTCTTGGACTTTCCATTCATGGCTAGCCATTGTTGGATTAGTTAGACTGCAGCCTGTAAGTTATTCCAATAACTCCTCACCTCTTTTCTCCATACACACACAGACACACAGACACAGACACACACACAGAGAGAGACTTAGAGAATCTCTCATATATAATGCGTGTGCTGGGTGTGTGTGTGTGAGGGAGCAGAGCAAAACAGGAACTGGGGGCTAGGTATAACCTTACAAGGTACCCCACTGACCTTCCTCTAGCTGGGCTCCACCCCCTCAAGTTTCCACCACCTCTCAAATAGTATCACCAGCTGGGGACAAAGAAAACATAAGCATCTCTCAGGGATGTTTCATATTCAAACCCTAACATGGCTATATGACCTCCTACAGATTCCCCTTTCCCAGTCTCTTCAAGTCTGCAGTCCTTGTGTTTACCAACTTCTTCAGCACACTACCTACCTCTAGTCACATTTACTGTGTGTGGATGATAGACAAGCACACTGAAACTGTGAGGAAATAGACATTGGAGCATAGTGTCCAGAAAGCAAGTAGTTACTGCAGTGGAGTATGGGGGAGTAAGCAGTACGTGCCCTCAAGTCCTCCAAAGGAAGGGTAAGAGGGGGATGTTTTCTTAAACACCCTCACTTCTATGGGAGTGTTGGAGAAGAGAGACAGCCTGGTAGAATTTAATACCATAATTTAAAAGCCAGAAAGAAGACTTGAGGGGGAAATTATTCAAGTTATTTTCAGGACTGTAAATGAAATAAATACAGTATCATGTCCATTTTCTCATGGCGTTTTCTTGGTATTTTGCTTTTTAAGTGCCTTGTATGTTCTAGACATGAACTCTGTCAGGTAGATAGCTGTGAAAGTTGTTCCCTGTTCTATGGGCTGCCTCTTCAGTTGATTATCAATGTCCTTTGCAATATAGAAGATTTTTAATTTCAGGAAGTCCCACTTACTGGTTCCTTACTTCCTGAATGGCTAGAGTCCCATTCACAAACTCCTTACTGAGCCTGTATCTTGAAGTACATTCTCTACTCTTCTAGAAGGTTGGGTCTAAAATTGAGATCTTTGATCCATTATTTTGCCAATTGAACAGAGTATCAAACTGCCCTCTAAATTTGTATCTTTCCACTTACAAATTAGTGCAGCTCCCAGACCTCATCAGAGACATTTCTCAGTGCAGTGGATGGCGTTCAAAGCAGGAACTCACTAGTCAAATGCAGAGGCTAAGTGCCAATGGAGTGCTCAGCCACAATTGGACCGTCTTACACCCCTTCTCCAAAACTCAGGGACCAATGCAGAAGTGCCAGGGGTCACGGAGGATTAGGGGAACCTAGTCCTGTTATGGACAATAGCCTGGACAGGATCAGTTAAGATCCTAGCATGTCGTGGGAAGGGGATCATGAGCCACCACCCCTAACTGGGGAGCTAAGGACAGTTGCTGACTTCTAGGGGAAAGAAAGTTTTCTTTAAGGATGTAGCTCCTAGTAGTTGAGCACATTCCAATGGATAGCCCCACACCCATGAGTAGTACATGGGCAGCACAAATTAGAATCCATGGGTTATTTAAAGCAAAGTCATGCACTGGGGGAGGGGCCAAAAGTTCAGGTGGATCTATGAGGAGTTATGGATAAATATGAAATTCTGAAAAAGAAATACTGTTTTTAAAATGAAGTTAAATACAACAGCCACCCTTACCTCCCATCCCTGATCTCTTACAGCCAACTTGAAGTCTATCTCTATTACTTCCCTATCTGTACCCTTAATTCAGGCCTCTCATCTGAGCCAAATTTCAGCCATTACTTGGTCACCTGCTCTAGTTCCAGCTCAAGCTTTGTGTACTTGACTTCCACACTAGGAACTTAGGTGTGAACGAATCTTTTGATGCCTTTCCCTGGCATCACCAGCTTAAGTCTTTTTTTAAGTCCTCTGTGTCACTCAGGCTGGACTCAAGTCTCCTGGGCCCATCCCTAAGTACTGCCACAGACCACTGAGTCCTCTTTCTTTCACCTGGAAATCCACAGATCCAGGCACAATCATCAGTGTTGCCACAACTCACATGACACTGCAGGCTTGTTTCCTAAGGCTAGTTCTCCTTAAAATCTAAGCAAGAGTGTGGCCATCAAATCTCAAAGGTTAGTTCCAGGACTTAGAAGAGCAGTAGCTGGGTTGAGATACAGCTCAATGGTGAGGCATCGGCCAGCACATGGGAAGCTGGGGGGGGGGGGGGGGGAGAAACATCCTGAAGTAAAAAGGAAGTTTAAAATCAGCCATACAGCTGAAGAAATGCACAGTTCACTACTGAGCATAATTCTCTAGGCCATGTTTGAACTTCAAAAGCAGATCAAACATGAGTCTCTTGCTCATGTTGGTTATTTTACTAATACCCTGAGCACTTTTGGTGCTTTAGGTCTCAAAACATCCCTATTTTTAGGGAAGTGAGATTTTAGAATATGTTTTAAACATACATTGATTAGAAACCAGATTCTAATTATATATGCATGTGCGCCTCCATGAGATAAACATGTGCCTGGGTAGTTCCTATTTTTTTGGTCCTAGCCTTTATGTGCCCCACGGGGTAGCTCAAAGTTTCCCTCCACAACCAAAGATAAAGCAAGCAGTGAAAAGTTCCAGTTTACAAAAACCTTGATGGCTCAGTTTTGTGAGGACACCAAGGTTGAGGAGTTTTTGGTGATGCCAGGACTGTGGCTTCCACAAGCTAAGTTTTTGCAGTAGTTATTTTTGCATTTTGTTTTTAACTTTGGGCACATAGCGTGAAATTTTTACTGTATTTTTTGAAGCTCCTAACATGAAGGAAGAGAAGTTGGTAGGAGTCTGTGATGGCAGCATTTGGAAACTGAGGAAGAAAGTTATTAGTTTATCACCAGCCTGGGATACATAAAAGACCCAGAAAGAAAATAAAAGAGAAATAGCTTCAGGTTAAATGAAATAGATTTGGACTGTAACAATACCATTATAACACATAATGGTTTCAATCTCAACTTGTGGTTGGATTTCAAGCTTAAATAATATAGCTGAAGTCAATTTGGTCTTAACTTGTTAGGCCAGCCATAAAGATCATGAATATATATCTCCTTAGAATTGCTGATAAAATAGAAGATTGAAAAAAACATATTTAAGAAAAGGAGTATGATGGCATATGTCCGTAATCCCTGTCTTTGGCTGGCAGAGAAAGAAGGCCTGTCCATGAGTCAAAGGTCAGCTTGAATAACAGTGTGTTCCAGGCCAGCCAGAGGTACATGGTAAAATTTTCTCATAAAAACAAAACTTAACTGGACACAGTGGCTTGCTTATCCCTGTCTTCCTGGTGGAATGTGGGAGGCTGAGGCAAAGAAAACTGCAACTCTAAGAACAGCCTGGTCCACACACTGAGTTGTAGGCCAGTCTGGGAGGCAGAAAAGACCATCTCAAGAGACCAGAAACAAGGATGGGAAAGTACTTACCCTGCACCAGGGGCTCCCATCACTACCCAGGTAAAGGAAATAATTAGTAAAAAGGCTACTTCACAGCAAGATTTATTAATACATCCAAAAGAAAGAAAGAAAAATCATTTTGTCACACTATATACAGATAATACATACAGTGTTTTATACACATATTACATCAGTTTTTACACAAGAAAAATATACATAAAAATGTAAACTTTTGTATACAAAAACCCTTAAACAAATTAAACAAAGACCAGATAACAAAAGGAGACCAATCCATTATTATTTCATCAAATTTTTAAAACAGTAATACAGTACATTCATTGAGATATATATATGGAAAATGGGAACCATCTCTCCCTGTTTAAAGGGAAATCACAAACCAAAAGCCCCTCATCTCCCCAAGTGTGTCCCCCCACCCAGCCAAACCACAGCCAGTGCCACGGGCAGGCCTTTCCAAACCCTGACACTCTCCTCTCTATGCTCTGCAGAAACTAGCTGCTCCCAGGGTGCGTGCCTGGAACTAGGTGGCGGCCGTGGCACCGCCATGAGAGAAGACGCTTGGTTTGTAAGTCCCCTTTAAGCAGCTGCTCTCCGGTCTATGCTCTGAATGGATGGTATATGTTGCAGACTGTGTGCCAAGGTGAACGAGAACGCTGAAGAGGAGGAGCTCTCCGTACGGCTAGTCCTTGCTACCGTGCAGTTACTTTGTTAAAAGACATTTTCAAACTGTCCAGCCTGCCTGTCCTTGGCTGGTTTCCAATGGCTACCTCACCTTTGATTTCCCACTGCAACTTGGTTTCAATTTACACTTGGGCACTCTGGTTAGTACCACACATCTGCCAAGAGGCTTTTTGTTAAAGGCTGGTTCTGATATCAGTTCCAGTGAGCTACTCTGTGAAATCTGTTTCCCTGGAGAACCCTTACTCCACTCCCCACTTAACAGGGCATTTAGGATTATCTATCCATCTACCTTTCTCTCGCTCTAAATTCTTGAGGTGTAATCTGCTGCCAGCTCATCACAAATGAAAAGAGTACTTAACGGTTTTGTCTTAAAGTTCTTGCATTCAGTACGGAAAACTGAAAGACCTAATGAAAAATACCTTGCGGGGAAGGGCAGTAAGAATTAAACATACGCCAAGTACATGCAACTTAAGAGTTAAGAGCGCTTTCCAAAAAAAGTAAGGTCTTTAAATAAATCAAACTATGCCAAATAAACTATGCTTAAGACAGCATCATGAGAATCGTCTTCTTTCCGAGGTGAATTGGGAGCAAGGCAGAAGAACTAGATGACCCGTTTCCTTGCAGCAAGAGAGGGGTCAGCTTCCCCCAGGCAGCATGATCGAAGTGGATCATTATTCATTAATGAAAGGAGGAGGCAAATTGGTGGATTAAGTTGATCAAGGAGATGGTGGATGACACACACAAATAGCCACGTTAGGACTGCGTTGAAACCGAAGTAAACAAGCTGGGTTGTGGTATATCACTGTTTTGGGGTGGGCTGGGGTGGGCACAAGGTGCCCCAAGTGAATCTCGTCTCTCACGTGCAGATGGCATTTTTAAAATGACAGTCTCCCTTTCAGTGAAGCAAACACAACAATCAAATGAACAGGAAGGTAAATAAATAGTGTGTGGCTGTCTTTAGATGAGACCTTTAAATGTTCTTTAAATAATTTCTGATAAATGTATTTTAAATCATTACATACAACTGCCACTGTGGTGACAATATTCCAGCAGGGCAGCATTTTGCTAAATGTAAAAGATTGCCATTTAGAACTTATACATATACATGTGTATGTACAGTTTTATCAACACTATTTATATACATATATTATCTAGAGAGCAATATTTCATTGCCTTTGAATATCTCTATGTCCACTCCCACAATATGTCCTGGAGACATACTGTGTGAGTACATACCAGAGTATATGTACACATGCGCCAACATGTATATATATACACTTTTATCTGTGTGTGCATAAGAGCTTTAAAGGCACGATATATAAGGGTGCAAGTTTTCTAGAGAGCTGGGGCAGGGTTAAAACCGAATGTCACAGCTGTGAGGAAAGTCAAAGGAAATCTAGCAGAATTCATTACCTAAGAACTCATTAGAGCATTTCACCATGAGACACATGAGTCAGTTACAGACTTCAAGAGGCTTTCATGTGACTTTGTGTACGCTGTTAAACTTCAAATGGTAAACTTACATTGAAAACACAAAGCAAATCAAACTATTTAAATGATAAGAAGTGTGGAAATACATCTAACACTAGTATCAATCATAAAGTCATAATTATGTTTTTTTTTTTCACTTTAAGTAAAATCCTCCAAAGTTCCCTAGGTAAAAAATTCAAAATTAATTGTTTGAATGTTGGCTTTTTATTTTTTGATGGCGACCCAATTGTCAAAGAAAATATTACTGAAAGCTGTGTACTGTGGGGACTGTCACTGATAAAGGAATGTGAAAGCAATAGCTGAGATCTTTCCGCCAAGGCTTCTAGCCAGAGAACTAAGTCGGGAAGAAGCGGGGGAGGGGACGATGTGGCTCAGCACGTGCCCTGCACAGGCCACCCTCAGGAGTCCATCTCCAGCACCGGACAATAGACAACGCGGCAAAGATGTGTGGGTGTTAAGTAGTGAGAGACCAGCTGGCTGTCTGAGGAACAGTGCAATAGGTGAGAAGAAGAGACTCATTTGTGACCCATGTAACCTGTGATTTGTGACTGCAATCCAAAGGATTTCTAGTTCAGTATGCCTGATGATGTACTCCAGACTGTTGCCACTTCTGCGGGCGTGCAGAATAATCCAGAATTTCCCACAGATGCATAATCTTGCTTAGCAAAGGCTGTAAATCTATTACACACACACATTTTTAGGGAAATATATGTATATAGCTTTATCTATACACACACACATATACATACGTGTATATATAGATTTATACAAATGTATAAATAAACATAATACTTTTCAATCTTTCCATTGACAAGGCAAGTTCACATTCAGCAAAGTGCCACCACATCCCATATACACATCTCTGTACAGATATACACAAAGGGTCTGTTTTCACCCTTCAATAAGGGGAATTGATTCTAGCAAATTCCGTTAACCAGCAACTGAAGGGAGAAATGGCATCAGTACAAACTCCCTCCTTTCGTTTGCATGCATATGTACAAGAAATATGCAGATTTCTTAAAATCCAAAAGCAAGAGTGAATGAAACAGGGAGATGCTACAAAAATACAATTGTAAAAAACAACACAGACAGCGTTCCCAGGTTCTGACGGAACCTAAGATGAAGTAACCAAAGCCTCAAAGACAACTGCCAATTCAAACGTGTCCTCAGGAGCTGCTCTGACATACCCCTAAGCATACAAGTGAAAGTAAGTGTGATGGGAGCACGTGGCTCTAGGTGACGTCTCAGACCATCTGTCCTCCAGTACAGGACGCACAGCCAAGTGACAAAGCTCAAAGGTCAGGAATGTGTCTTTCTTTTCAGTCCCCCGGGAATCAGGTAAGCATCAAGGGCAGCATGATCTCCCTACAGCCAACAGCCGGGAGCTGCGGTGCTCCGCTCCATAACCAATGGCACAACTCAGTTTTAAAAAATGGTTTGGAAATAACCAAAATCACACCAGCTTTGGAATATGCACAGTGAAATGAGCCCACCAACTCCTTAAACAAGCGGCCCCTTCAAAAGCTTCCTTATCAAGGCCTATGTTTTCTGAACTTGACCAAGAAAACATCATAATACTTTATTACTTGGAATATAAAGAACATTTATTAGACATAAAAATGTTTCAACAAATCTGTGGTCCCATCACCTCAATAGATAAACAAGCTGTTATCTAGGTCTGTCTCTCTCTTATTTTTATGCTCATAAGTATGTGGCTGGTCTTAGAATCTGCCTTTTCTCATGTCACTTTAAAAACACCGTAAGTTAATTCAAAGGTTAAAAGAAAATGCACATGATATCAGAGCTAGCCTTTGAACATAATATAGTGAAGAATATGGTATGTTTATAAAAAGAAACAATGGGAAAGTAACTGTAATTCCCTCAGCTAAATAAATCATATTTCTATAATACATTCGGTTACCTTTCTATTTTTATACAAGCGCACATTCATATCTCACACACGTGCCCCCCATGTATATTTTTGCATGTGTGTAAAAACACAGGTACATACATGCATACAAGTAATTTACCTCTATTTTTAAGTCACAGTGGGAATTCCTTAGTGAGGAGGGGAAAATGTTCCTGAATGAGACACTGAGAACATCTAGATTTATTAATTCCTCTATTTTACTTCTCAACTTACAGAATAAACTGTAAATTAAAGAATAAATCCATAGGAAATAACAGAGGTCTTAAAAACTTGGTTTACAAATTCCAGCTACAGTAGTGGGGGTTTCACTGGATCTATTGGCTTCTATTTACCCTGTAACTAAGCGTCTAGCCATCATTAAGTGTAAACCACAGATCATGTATTAATGAACATGATTCTCAACAGCTCTATGAAGGATGATAAATGGTCTAAGGGTGTTCTACATTTTGAGGCCCCAGGTTATCCTTTTCTTTATATATCTGCAAGGTAGCAAAGGATAGCTATACACCTTGACACGGCAGAGATCCAGTGTAAAAAGGTGCGTCACTAGTTTGTTTTGTCAAAAATAAAAATAAAAATAAAAAGAAGAAGCTCATATATAATTTTTAAGCTATTAAAACACATAGGCAACATAATTCATTACACTCAATACAGCTTTAGTATAAAACTTATAATTTATGAGGTGATGTTAATAGCATAAATTAATATACCTTTTCTCTTAAAATCTACAATAAGTATTCTGAAAGCTCATTGGGGAAGGAAGTTTTTAAATAAAAGTTTTAAAGCTGTGCATGATGGGAAAGGACTCTGTGTGCTGAGCTGAGATGAGAGGCTGAAGTGGAAAGGAAGAAGTCCTCGCGAGACACCACGGGCTGTGAAGCCAAACGCTTTCTTTTCTCTCTCTCGAGCTCTCATCAGTGATGAATCACCTTTAGTTTCTTTGACAACTATTTTCTTATTTTAAAAACGGCCCTAATTTCCGCAAGGAATCCCTGAGACGTACTCAACACTATACAGTGAGACAAGTTGTCACTGCTGAGAACTGATTCAACCCTTTGGAACAGAGGCACACACTGCCAGCAGGCGTCAAGCTCTCTACCGCGTTAGCACTAACCCGCTGGAGTCGCCCGTACCTTAGGATACAGGCCGGAGTCATTGGGGACAAATCAGTCTATTCCCCAAGGAAAAGCAATGGATGGACTGGAGCTGTACTGGTGCCTTTCGCCCTGCATGTTGAAACGTTTTCCATGGGGAACTTGGGGTGCATATAGAGCTTAGGTCAGTGGTCCCCAGCTTAAAAAGCAAACAAACAAATAAACACATAAGAACAACAATAAAAACCAATGAGAAAAGATCCTATCACTCTTGGGCCAAGAGGAGTGCGGCTCACGTGTGTGCGTGTGCACACTGCAGCACCGGGGATGAGCGTGCAAAACAGGCAGAGGGAGGAAGGGAAGAAAACATGCTGTCCCACTGGCCTCCAAGGTCCAACAGCTTCCGTCTTAGAAGGCTGCTCTTCACACCAACTTTAGATCAGCCAAAGACCATCTTGGATCTGCTCTTCAAGCCACTCAAAGCATTACTGATACTCTGGAATACGGGTACAGAAAGTCACGACACGTCTCTTTTCACTGGCTCCCTATCGCAGTGCAGAGGGGGAAGCTGACCAAGGAAAAGTGAAAACCCCCACAGCTCCCTAAGCCTCCCACACCTGCAGCGGTCATGACCCTGGCTGCTGGAAGAGCCGTGACTCACGTCCAGAAGTCCCTTTCTTAACTCGCCGGCCAGGGGACTGCTTACCAGATCTCCATCTGTGCTCTTCACAGAGATCGTATTATACACATTGGGAAAGACAGCATTTAAAATACCACTTTAATTGAAGTGTGATTTTGGTTCCCACCAGAATATAATAATATTCTTTTCTACTTAGTTCCAGGGAAGATTCGGTTATTCTTCAAGTTATTGAGAGGGGAAAAAATATATAACTTTTCATGAGTGACTATCTCCATGAAATAATTTTGACAGGAAGAAACCTCTAGAACAGTGGGGGAGAGCAGTAATAAAAGAAATACAAATGAGGGTTCACTCCAACTAAACTCAAAGGTGTTTCTAAATTTCCTCATTATAGTGCAGAGTTGTACTGACCGTTCAACAAACCACTCTATTAGACTATCCTACACGTCAGCTAAAGAATAGAATTTAATCTTTTTAAATCTAAAAAAAAAGATGAAGAGTCTAAAAAGTAAATACTCTTAAAATTCTAATGAATTCCAAACCTATTAAATAGTTTAGTGTTAATATCCTCACACTCTGCAATGTCAAAACAGTGCACAGCCACGCTGGGAACTCAGCTAGAGGGGGCAGCAGCTTCAGAGAGGCGCTACAAACGAAGCCCACCGCCACCGACGCCACCACTGCTGCCCCGATGCCAAGGTGCAGCGAAGACCGCAGGCCAGACTCAGAGAACACATAGCCAGGGCTTCATCTCTGTAAGATCCAACTCTAATGCCAGTTTATAAGACGCCCTGCAACAGGCCACCAGAAATCCAAGTTCTTTTGTGTAAAAGAAACGATATGCCCGTCAGGACGCCTGTATCAAGCGTAGACGCGGTTTCCTTCCTAAACAAAGAACTGACTTTGCTGTGCAGATTGTGAGCATGGACTGCGAATGAGCTTTGGAAAAGTTTTAGTGTGACTCACAAAAGAGGATAATCCCTAACCTTCAGGTGAGAGTCTGGTTTACTTTAAAAGATTAATCTTAGAAATAGTTATTTGGCAAAGATCAAGGATTAGCTGTCCTTAGCCTTACGTCACTAAACTGGTAACATCAACTTTAAGGAATAGAAAACAATCACTTTCCAACTCCATCTCCAATGACTATCTGATTCTCATTAAACCATAATCTTCTCACAGAGGGACACTAGACACACTACACTGCCTGCCAGCACGGAAACGCTGTCATTTCTGGAGCAGGAACACCTCCCACAGGAGGCTCACGAGAGAAAACCTTTGCTCATCAGCTAGGCCATGCTAACTACAAGACCTTTCCACTGCACGGACTGTCTCTTGGCGGTCTACATTTAATGCTTTCACTCTCCTACCGTTTACTGTGGGGCCTACCCAGGTGTGGGACTTGCTAAGCCGTTTTTACAGAAGAAACAAACAATGTCTTAAGTCCTTTACTAAAATAACATTAACAACTAAAGGAGAGAAAGCCCACCTTCCCTTCAGATACCAGAGATTACGGTTGCTGACTTGTCAGATTCTCAGAGCACAGGATGCATTCATTAACTGCAGCAACTTCAAAAATTAAATCACAGTAACACAATCTAACTGGCCTTTAGAAATGGTCCCAAAGAACTGCAGAGACAGAGGAGCCCTCATTGTCACTGTTCTCAGGTACTGAACACTACAACCAAAGCTAGTGTCTACTGTCAGGACCTGTGGAAGGTCTGTTTTGATTCCAGTATTGCCTTACCACAACACAAGTGCTGTGTTTTCATGTAAGCATCGTAAAAGACGCTTAATTGTTCTTTGCATATTAATACCCCACCTACTATTAAGAGACTAGAATTGCTTCAGTAACTAGAAGAGAAGCAAAGTGGATACCTCTGGGCTTATAGACAGACATTCTTCCAACAGGGGACTCACAAGAAAAGCAAACTACAGGCTTGGATGTTAGTTCTGAAAGAGAAGAAAAGTGTGCTTTTGGCTAATTACTCAGTTCTATACCAGTACTCTCTAAGACTGCCCTCTCTTCTGCTTCATCATGGGCATCTACACAAAAGTGAGTTGACTCACTATTTTTGGCGTGAAGCTGTAACTGGCAACATTCCTGATCACTCCATGCCTTCTTCCTCGAAAGCAAAGAAGAGCTTTTAAATGCACATGAAACAGAAAACTGCAAAAATAAAAAGGTGCAACCCACTGCAAACTCAGTTTTGACAACTAGAGAATTTCCAGCAGCTAATGCAGGGACAAATAGCCAGTAACAGTCCAAATTGACTACCCACGACTCTCCTCTCTGTCAAACAGGAGCTTGAGGAGGAAGTCCAGTGCTGCTCTGCTTCAATCTTCAAATGATACACAATGGAGACAAAATATGTTTCCTGGGAATGCACAGTTATCTAGCGATGATTACAATGGGATGTGAAATGACACTTTTGGGGTGAGGTAACTACTCATCATCTCATTACAGTGCACTAAAATGAAAAACTACTGACGTAAGTTCCCAGGTGAGAACGAGTCAAAAGGCTGTGTCTCACCATTCAGGAAAGAAGGTCATGGTGATACCAAATATAATTTTGCTTTGTGACATAATTTATAATTTAGAAATTTCTCAATCTGCAAAAATGGCAAAGCTATTAAAAATAAATGTTCCAATTAATTAACATGATTTGAAAAAAAGTAAATATATTACAAACATATTTTGCCCTCCCCAAATTCAATAAATACAAAATAGGGCATATCATGATTTCATACAGTCATGTGACTTTCCCTCCAAAAGCTCAGGCACTCGGTATCTGCATAATGCCTGCTGATCACCATCATTCCTTTACAAAGCAGAGAAAGAAAGCTTTCACCAGAAGGGACTGGTTAGAACTAGCATGGCATGAAGAAAACGCACCTAAGGAGGAGGAAAGTATGTCCCAACCTTTACTGTTAGGAAGGAATTAGGATCCAACAGTCCCTGACAAAAGAATTACTGTACCACATCATTAACAGACATGTTGTCTTCTTTTTTAAATATACATATGGAGATTAGATTGAACTCAGGGATGAATCCCCAGTGGTATCCGAAGGACAGTGACACCTCAGCAAAACAGAGTACAAAGTGAAGCTCTACCCTTCTCTGGAGGGGAAGGCAGGCAAGAAGAAACCCCACACATCACTTTATAGTCACCAACTTACTGCACTAACCAATAAGATTTTCCAAATTTACTTCACCTTAAGTACTTCAATTATTTTAAAAGTACCTAATGTAAATCAAATTTATGTCTAATTTCCATATTCTGCTTTGAAAGAAACTTTAAAATGTGTGTCCTTCCGATATTACACGTCACTTCACAACTGGTACACGGATTCTACACGTGTCCTCAACAGTTCACAAATCTCACCAAAGAATCACAACTGTAAACATGTAAAAACTAGGAGCGAATGACAGACCGACCAGGTCACAGATGTCATCTTTCAAACCTAGCTGGTCCAGCCTGCTTTTTCACATCAAAATATTTTCTTTAATTACAATTTGCAAATGTATTCCGTGAGTGAGGGATTCTGAAACAAATACACATGGAAAAGGCAAAGTGACTGTGAGGCCCCACCCCTGAGCAGCCCTGCGCCACGCACGGTTAGTCGCCATGGCACTCCATCACTGATGTGAATTCAGCCTTGTGTGGCTCCCTTCTTCACGGGCTGATCTTTAGCGAGAAAGGGCTGTGCCAGACCACCTCCTCCCAATTCAGGATGCTTTAGTCAACTCAGGAGGAAGGAAGGACAAACCAACCTTGCTAGGTATGAGACAGAAGGAGGGAAAAAAGGGCCATAAGCTTATTCTGGGAGTAAAAAGAAAAATACTTCCTGCACTGCACGAAACACACACGGGGTGAACACGCACTCACAGGCAGTCAAGAGACGATTTTCTTTCCGGTTAACCACATCACGATTAGGAACGGCATCCAGGCCTCACTGTGGTGTTGGGCAACTGGTGCTGAGTCAGAGCTCCGATTGGCCTCCACACACCACCCGCTACACAGGATCTCACTAGGGCCACTCTATCTAGAACAACCTATGGAAAAACCTGGCTAGAGAATGGAAAGCATTGATCTGAACACTAGGAAATAGTAAAGGGCACTGGTAATCTGAGGTATCTTCCACTTCTAGGACTTGCTGAAAAAAAAAAAAAAAA
>CABHPH010149133.1:0-11959 GCA_902168325.1 Peromyscus nudipes | reverse complement strand
CTGCTGGTGGGAGTGCAAACTTGTACAGACACTTTGGAAATGCTCAATTGTTCCACAAGGACACATGTTCAACTGAGTTCATAGCAGTATTATTCATAATAGCCAGGGCTTGGAAACAACCTACATGCCCCTCAACTGAAGAATGGATAAAGAAAACGTGGTACTTATACACAATGGAGTACTACTCAGCACTAAATCAACAATGACATCATGAAATTTTCAGGCAAATGGATGGAACTATAAAATATCATCCTGAGTGAGGTAACCCAGACTCGGAAGCACAAACATGGTATGTACTCACTCGTAAGTGGATACTAGACGTAAAGCAAAGGATAACCAGACTATAACCCACAGTTCCAGAGATGCCATCTAACAAGAAAGACCCAAAGAGGGATCCATGGATTGCCCTGGGAAAGGGAAATAGATGAGATCTACATGAGTAAACTGGAGATGAGGGGTGGGCAATGGAGGGTAAGGGATGGAGGATGAGAATATAAGAGAATGGGATGGTTGAGCTGGAACAGGGATGGAGTGGGAGGCAACGATAGAGATACTATGATAGAGGGAGACATCATGGGAATAGGAAGAAACCAGGTGCTAGGGAAGTTCCCAGAAATCCACAAGGATGACCCCAGCTTAGACTACTAGTTGCAGTGGAGAGGGTACCTGAAATGGCTTACCCCAGTAATCAGATTGGTAAATACCCTAAATGTCATCTTTAGAACCATTCTCCAGTAACTGATGGAGGCAGATACAGCGATCCACAGCCAAATACCAGGACGAGCTCCAGGAGTTTAACTGAAGAGACAGAAGAGAGATTCTATGAGCAAGGGGCATCAAGATCATGATGGGGAAACCTACAGAGACAACCAAACCAAACTAGTGGGAACTCTCAAAATTTAGACCAACACCTGTGGAGCCTGCACAGGACTGGAATAGGCCCTCTGCATAGCAAAACAGTTGTGTAGCTTGATCTGCTTAAGAGGCCCCCTGGCAGTAGGATCAGAATCCATTCCTGGTGAGTGGAAACCATGAGCAGGTTTTTTGGAGACCACTACCTACAGTGGGGCACCTTGCACAGCCTTGAGGCAGGGGAAGGGGCTTGGACCCACCTCTATTGAATGTACCAGGCTCTGCTGATTTGCCATGGGAGGCCTTACCTTCTTGTAGGAGGGAATGGAGGTGGGTTGTGGGAGAGGCTGGAGGGGTGGGAGGAGGGAAGAGGTTGCATTGTGATTGGTATGTAAAACGAATAAAAAATTTTCTTAATAAAAAAAAGTAGATTGTAACCACATTGTAATTTTTATATTACTTGAAAGATTCTACTGGGGTACATAAGCTGTAAGGGAAAAAATAAAGACCTGAGAGAAGGAAAACAATAGAATAGATGTAGAAGGAAGACATCAAGATAGACAGAAGGGAAACATCGGAAGAACAAGCAACAGTAAGAATAATAAAATGAAGAACTAAGCTTTGGCCCTCAGAAAAGTCCTCATCATGTCTGTCAGCAGTTTACCTGCTCTGCATCTCCTCTTCAGTTTCTCTGACCTGCTGAAGGCTTGCCATTCATCGGAATGCTAGGTGAGATGCTGACATGTTAGAGATGTATGTGTGTGTGTGAGTGAGTGAGTGTGTGTGTGTGTGTGTGTTTCCCTTTTTCACTGGCCCCATGGAGTCTAGTTTTACTCCCTCACATAGAAAAGTCAAGTTGAGTGATTAATTCACTGACTGCATGGCTCTCTCTCAAACCCTGAGCTGCTGGAGGTTGGTGCTCATGGCAGTGATATAGAACTGATTTCTTATTACAGACAAAGCATTACATTTATTTTAACCATATCTTTATTATTGACACAGAATGGATAGAATGATTGTCTTTACTGAATCTTTAGTTTATTATTTAGAGTAGAGATGACAATGGAAAATAACAGATTTGAGCAGACACATGAACACTAATGAAAGAGAGGTAGATTGTAGAAAATGGAAGTGCATAATCTTAGAAGCACATTCACTACCTCCCTGGTTATGTATTATAATATTTTAACATTCATAAGAAATTCTAAAATATATACTTAGAATCTCATGACAATTGCAATTTAAGAAAAAAACAGAATGCAAGTTTTCACCAACTACAGATTATTTTTGGTCTTTCTTATGTGCTTTGGTTAAATTAAAAACACTTGATATTTTGTCTGAAAAGTTGATATCTTAGATACATGTTTATAAAATCTATGTTATGTCTTTAAAGGAAATCAACAAGAGCAACATCTATATAAGAAATATACTCATTTATGGCAATAATTATTTACAGAGTCTTTCATCTTTGAGTATAAACCTTATTTCTCTCACTTTTAATTTAACCTAGTAGTAGCAAAGTAAACAAGCATATCCGTGTCTTAAAGTACTCAGTTACGAAGCCAAATATTATATAAAAAGTGATAAACATATTAATTAATTTTATGAAAAATGACATAAGTCCAAAAATAAATAAATTATGTGTAGTGTGTCTATAAGAGCTGATATATGGCAACATTTTATTCAATACAATGGCCTAAACTTAGACCAACATTATTTTAAGCAGTACATTTAGGATAGTGATATAGTTGTGAAAAAAAGGGATTTCTAAATAAGTTTAAGGCTGGCTGAGCCAGTTTGTTTTCATTCATTGTCTCAAAGGACAACAAGGTAAATTTGACCTTTCATATACAGAAAGAAAATGTCCAAAGGGGAAAGCTTAGAAGACATCTGGTCTTACTTCAGTTACAGGCAGTAGCAGAGGCAAGACATACACGGCACTGGGGTAGGCTGAGAAATGCCCTCCCAGTGGTTTCAGATACCAATCCTCGGAACTTTCGCATGCTGCAAATAAATACAATAAAGTACCTTTGCAAGTGTTATTGATTTAAGGATCTGGGTTCAAAGAGACCATGCTGCATTATAAGGACACATGCTGAATTATAAAGATGGATCTTCAATTAAAAGAAAGATATCCTTATAGAAGGGAGTCATAGGCTTTGTTGCATAAATTTATTTATTCTTTGAAGATATTGGAAAGTGTATTTTGATGATAATCATTTCTCCAGTTCTTTCCAGATGCACCATTGCCTTCCCCATTCATCCTCTTGTATTCTTTGCACCTTGAGCAGCTTTTGGTCTCTGGCTTGTTCACCATCTACTGGAAAAACAGGCTTATTGGATGAGGCTTATGAGAAGCACTAGTCTATGAATATGTTAATAAGGCATTGAGAGTCACTTTAGTACTTATTCCTGTTTAGAATTGCAATAATAATAGATTCTCCCATTGACCTATTACCTATCTAGTCGTAGGATTTTTGCCCTGATATTGGTGTCATTAAGGGGTTTCAATTGATGGACTGGGCCTTGACTCCAATTAAAAAGGGATTGTTTACTCTTATTACATTTATGTCATTACTGCACCTGTTCACAAGATTTACAAGCCAGTTGTTACTGTAGCTCACAGGACTTATGGGGTGGTTATTCTTTTGTTGGCAGATACCATATGAAGCACTTTCAGAACTATCAAAGAAAATCAGTAGGGGATGAAGCTTCCAGGTCCACAATGGATTGATTTCTCCAAGTTTTATGACTCAAGTATATAGTGTATTCAGCAACAGTGTCTGTGTTTAAGTTCTGGAGGGTAAGTAAGAGCATTAACAATATCCTGTAATATTTGGGGGGTAGTCAACACATCCAAAAGAGGTAGCCTATTCTTGGAGATTGGTTTCTTTTTTTTGGTTTTTTGTTTTTTGAGACAGGGTTTCTCTGTGTAGCTTTGCGCCTTTCCTGGAACTCACTTGGTAGCCCAGGCTGGCCTTGAACTCACAGAGATCCACCTGGCTCTGCCTCCCAAGTGCTGGGATTAAAGGCGTGCGCCACCACCCCCGGCCAGGATAGGGGTTTCTTATTTGTTACCTTGTAGTGTCCATTAGGAAGGTTTTAAACCCTTACAGAGTAATTATATTTAAGCTTTTCATGTATGTATGAAATACATACGTGTGTATTGTGTATCTTCCATATATATTGAATATACTAGAGTAGTACTAGGTTTCTAGATGATTTTTGAAATGTTTTATTCTTACTTACTGCTTTCAACATTCCATCTTCTCTGCTACCCCATCCTCCATCCATTTAATCCTTCCTAATCCAATATTCCCCTTTAACCATCTATATCACTGTTTTTCTATCCATGTTCTTATGAAATAGTCACAAGGCCCCCTACTAATGTCCTGAACATTATGGATATCCTTAATGGAACACACACTCTAGCTAGCTCCATGTAGAAGAAGGAAACTAGATCTTTATTTCTCACCCTGAACAAAACTGGATACCAAACTTAACAGAGTCTTCAACATAAGACATAATCTTTTGAATCTGTTAGAGAAGAAAGTAGGAGATATTCCTGAACTTGTTGGTACAGGAAAAATGCTTAACTTAACAGGACCCTGGTAGTATATACAACCACACCAACCCTCAATGAATGAGAACTGATGAAACTAAAAAGCTTCTGTACAGCCATAGACACCATCATTTGAGTGGAACAGGTCACCTCTAGAAAGGAAACAAATCCATACCACCTATACATCAGACAGGGGGTTAGGGTCTAGGAAACAAAAAGAACTAAAACCACTAAACATAAAGAAAAATCCTGCAAATTTCATATTTTTTCTTAATATATGTATCATATTTCTTTGTGAAATGCAGTACCTTTTCAGTATACTTTCATCCGTAAGTACATGGAGTAAGGAACAATACAAAGTTGTCAACTATGAAATTGAAAGGCTAGAAAACATTTTTAAAATGTTCGATATCCTTAGCCATTAAAATGAATATTCAAACTGCTTTGAGAGTTAATTTTACCTCAGTCACAATGACTAAAATTTAAAAAAAAAAAAACACATCAAGGACAACAACAGAAACCTACATACCCACCCACACAAACAAACGAAAATGACAAAATATGCTGCCCTTGATTGATGTGAGGAAAGAGGAACATTATTCGTTGCTGGTGGCAATGCAAAATTTTGCAGCCACTACAGAAGTCCAGTCTGAGGTACCTGAAAAAGCAAGAAGTAGATTTGTCACAGGGTTTACCTTTACAACCCTTGGACATAAGCAAAGGATTCTATGTCGTACTATGAGATAACCGCTCCTCCAGGGTTATCTGCTTTAGTCACAGTAGCCAGTAACTGTAAACAGCCTAGATGTCCATCACCTGATCCAAGTGTACTGAAAATGTAGGGTATTTACACAAAAAATTATTATGCAGATATTAAGAAAAATATCAAATTTGCAGCTAACTGGATGGATCTGGAATCAGTCATTCTGACTGACTTAACCAAAACTAGAAGAGCAAACATCAAAAGTTTTTTTTTCTCATTTGTGCTTTGTATCTTTATATGATTGCTCTCCACTTACAGTTAGAGTTTTAACACACATACAAAAAACACACAGACACACACCACACATATTCACTCAGGCAAACACACACAAGACTATGTGGAAATAGAGAACAAAAATGTTTTTAGTAATTTTAGCTTTGAACTATTTTTTATACATGCACGAGAGAATTATTGTTCACAACTAGCTAGAGCTGAAAGAATCAAGTTATTTATTAGGCTTCCAACCTTTACCAAGCTCCACTTGGAACCACATTTTTGATCAATTATATCCCAGTCTGTGTTAATCTCTAACAGCAACTATAAACCTAATGCAGAAACCGTATATAGAATGTATTTTAACATTGTACAGAGCTAAGGCTGTTTGAATAAACTATAAAAAAAAAACTGAGATGCCCAATAACTTAACCTTGAAATATTCAGGACAAACTCAGAGATTATGTAGAAAAGTTACAGTAATATGACTGAGGTAAGAAAAAGTAAGCTGTCGTTTAGTTATCGTACATTGTTTGTGAAATTGACAGCAATTTACAAAAATCAGTTAAGAATTATCTATACTATAGGACTTGATAGACAATGGTTGCAATTTCAACTAAACAATTAAAATAATGTCTATCAAATACATGGTTGTTTAATAACAATTAAAGGAACACATCTGATTTCTGAGGAGACAATACTTCTGTTTAATTACATAGGCAGATTGAAGGAGAAGTGTGGTGGTATTGTGTTCCCCAAAATATTGTGTACCCTAATAAACTTATCTGGGGTCAGAGAACAGAAAAGCCACTAGATATTTAGGATAGGCAGTGGTAGCACACGCCTTTAATGCTAGCATTCCAGAGGTAGAAATCCATGTGTTCAAGGATACATCCAAGCATGGTGACTCACACCTTTAATCTCAGAAAGTGAGCCTTTAATCCCAGGGAGTGGTGGTAGAAAACAGAAAGGTATATAAGGCGTGAGGACCAGAAACTAGAAGCATTTGGCTGGTTAAGCTTTTAGGTTTTGAGCAGCACAGTTCAGCTGAGAGCCATTCGGATATGAGGACACAGAGGCTTCCAGTCTGAGGAAACAAGATCAGCTGAGAAGTTGGCCAGGTGAGGTTAGCTGTGGCTTGTTCTGTCTCTCTGATCTTCCTGTGTTCACCCCAATACTTGGCTCAGGTTTGATTTTATTAATAAGAACTCTTAATATTCTTGCTACAGAGAAGTAAGTTAAAAGCTTTAAAAAAAAACCCTCCAGTTTTATAGAAAATTCTCAACAATGTTTAGACAATAAATTCAATGTGTAGTATTAGCAATTTAATATAACAAAATTGAATAATTCTTTTAAAAATTACCAGAGCCTAGAACACTCTATTTTAATGAGATTTTTACAAATATGACTCATGAAATTATCAGTTGAAAACCATATCATTAAAGAATCTTTGATTATGCTAAACACTTAATATTTGTAGTTAGATATAGGTAGAACAGTCCTCCTCCAGATAAATCCTTATAAAAGGGAACAAGGCATAGAAAGTGATTCAGCACATAAAATGAAGTAATCCAAAAGAAAATATGGATAACATGTAAAAGTAAAGAAAAACTGAGGCAAAAAGGATTTAGTATGGATTTAACATGCGTTTCCCAAGGCACTAAAAGTAGCAACCCTGAAATCAAAGATAGGACAAGACAGCAAAGTATAATGACAAGTGAGGCAGGCGAACTGAGGGAATAAATTAAGGAGAAATAACACAATTGAATGCCATAAAGTGGAAATGAAGCAGAAAGGAGATAATCGATAGTGTGGAAAGACAAATCAACTCTACACAGAACAAGCTTGAGACAATCGTACCTAATGTGAAGGAAAATGGCAGCTACAGCCAGCTAGTATGAAGGGCACAGTGAATAACACTAAGAGGAGAAACGATCTCGGACATAAACCTAGTTTATTTGAAATAAGGGCTAAGGAAATGAGCTGAGAACTGCTGAAATTATATCTATATCTATATCTATCTATATCATAATCCACATATATATGATCCATATATATGTGTGTGTGCGTGTGTGTGCGTGTGTGTGCGCGTGTGCGTGTGTGTGTGTGTGTGTGTCTTTATATACATATATGTATGCATGTATTTCACACACAAGTAAAAGACACTTGATGACTATAACTTAACAACATTGGTCACAATTAAAATTCCTTTACTATGCTTATGGTCTATTTGTGTTATTGTTATTCTTCCCATTAGAAATAGAACTTGCTGGCCAGCGGTGGCACACACCTTTATTCCCAGCACTTGGGAGGCCGGGCTGGGAGGATCTTTGTGAGTTCAAGGACAGCCTGGTCTACAGAGCGAGATCCAGGACAGGCTCCAAAGCTGCACAGAGAAACCCTGTCTTGAGAAAAAAAAAAACTTAATTCTTGTTAGAAAAGTAGGTATTCTAACCACAGATCTTCACCTCTCTCTGCTCTCCTCAAAATCCAAACCCCAGTACCATGGCCAGCTATGTAGCAGACCACCTGCTGTGGCCTCCACTGCCTCTCTGCCCCTATATCCAATGGTTCATGTAGATCTTCTGCAATCTTCCTCTCCACTCACGTTGTTCTTACAGGCCCCAACTCCAGCAGACGTTCTCTGCAAACTTACCAGCCAAGCCTGTCAGAAAAGCAAGTAGGTTAGCCTCTGATCTTCACTCTCTTTCCTCTTGTCCATATCCAACACAGCAGTCCCTTTCCCAGTGCTGTAGCAGACTACCTGTTGTGGCCTCTCCTTGTTCTCTGTCCCCATTCCTAGGAGACTAGGCGATGAATCAGATCCTGGTAAAAAAAAAAAAAAAAAAAAAAAAAAAAAACACCTGATTTTCCTCCTTCCTCTAGACTTCTTCACTCCCCCAGCCAATCACCATTCCCACTTATCAGCTCCCAATACCTAAAAACATTTACCCAAATTTCCAGTGGCCACACCTATCAGTAGCTCAGAAGGATCACATACCAGGCAATGCACAGCTATCACACCCTCCTAATTACCAGAGAGGGCAACAGAAATAAATGAGCAAAATATCCACCCATCAAAGACAAGACCAATTATCAGTAACTCTATTTCCAATTGTCCCCAGCCCAGAGGCCTAAACAACAGAATAAAAACACAATCAATGACAGCCATAGCAATATTTCTTCACTGGAGCCCAGCAACCTTACTCACAGTGTGAGTATTGAGAATTGAACCTATCTGGAATACAAGCCAAAGACTTTAAAATAGTGTTTATACATATGAAAGAAGTTCTTTAACAGTAAATTAATAATTGGTTTAAAGAAATCTTTGAAAGCACAGTGGAAGGAAATGAATAAAACAGTTCAATAGCTGAAAATAAAAACAAAATCAATTAAAAAAAAAACCCTGAAAGAAATCTGGAAACGAAAATTTTAGGAACATGAATAGGAATCTCAGAGATAAAAATATCATGCTGAGTGAGGTAACCCAGACTCAGAAGGACAAACATGGTATGTACTCACTCACAAGTGGATACTAGATGTAAAGCAAAGGATAACGAGACTGCAAACCACAGCTCCAGGGAGGCTACCTAGTAAGGAGAACCCTAGGAAGGACTCATGGATTGCTCAGCGATGGAGAAATGGATGAGATCGACATGAGAAAACTGGGGGTGGGGGGGTAATGGAGGGCAAGGGACAGGGGATGAGAGCTTTGGGGAGCAGGAGGTTCAAGCTGGAACAGGAACATAGTGGAAGAGCAAGGAAAGAGATACCATGATAAATGAAGACACCATGGGAATAGGGAGAAGCAGAGTGCTGGGGAGGTTCCCAGGAATCTGAAAGGATGACTCCACCACAGACTACTGGCAATAGTTGATAGGGTGACTGAGCTGACCTACTCTGAAGATCAGATGGCTGAATACCCTATCTGTCATCATAGAACCCTCATCCAGTGACTGATGGAAGCAGATGCAGAGGTCCACGTCCTGGTCCCAGGCAGAGCTTGAGGAGTCCAATGAATGAGAGAGAGGAGGGATTCTATGAGCAAGGGATATTGAGACCATGACTGGAAAAAGTACAGAGACAACTAGCCAAACTAGTGGAAACACATGAACTGTAGACCAATAGCTAAGGAGCCCCTATGGTACTGGACCAGGCCCTCTGGATAAGCAAGACAGTTGTTTAGACTGAACTGTTTAGGAGGCCCCCAGGTAGTAGAATCAGGACCTATCCCTAGTGTATGAGCTGGCTTTATGGAGCATAGTGCCTATGGTGAGACACTTTGCACAGCCTTGGTGCAGGGAGGAGGGGATTGGACCTGCCTCAACTGAATGTACCAGGCTCTGCTGACTCCCCATGGGAGACCTTGCCTTAGAGGAGGTGGGAATGGGGGTGGGTTGGGGGGAAGACTGGGGGGGCAGGAGGAGGGAGGACAGGGAAATCTGTGGTTGGTATGCAAAAATGAATAGAAAATCTCTTAATAAAAAAAGAAAAAGAAAATTCAAGAGATGGAAGAGAGAAGTTCAGGCATTGAGGACATAATAGAAGAAATAAATATTTCAGTCAAAAAATTTTTTTAAATTTTCTGGCACAAAACATCCTAGAAACTGGGACTCTGAAAACACCAAAAATAAGAATAATACCAATAGAGGAAGTAGAAGTAACCCTAGTCAAAGAACCAGAAAATATTTTCAACAAAATCATAGAAGGTAATTTTCCCAATTTAAAGAAAAATATAGAGCACAAAATTGACTGGACCAGAAAATAAATTCCCCTCAACACATAATAATCAAAACACAACATGTACAGAACAATGAAAGAATATTAAAAGATAGCAGAGGAAAAGACTTAGTAATATATAAACTCAGACCTATTATTAGAATAACACCTGACTTCTCAATCTAGACTCTAAGAATAGAAAGGGCCTGAAAGGATGCTCTTCAAACTCTAAGAGACAGGATAACGTTTAAGGAGGTTAATATATTTCTTAAGACCAGGCAACCAATAAAATATGACAGTACAGTTATTGGTAAACCTAAAATAATATACTAAGAAGAGTAACTAATGAAATATGTAAAAATATATTTTATTTTGAAATATTATTGAGATTATTCAAATGTGTTACTTAGAAATTTATGAAAATTAAAATGTCATTTTCAAATTTCCCAAAATTAACACAAAAATATGTTCATTCATGCCTTAAGGTATACTACTAAGTATCCAGTAATATGAAATACATTAACTTTTATTTTTAGTTTGTTTTTGTTTTTTATTATTATTTGTATTTTATTATTATTTATTTTTATTTATTATTATTATTAAGAATTTTTTATTCATTCTACATACAATCACAGATCCCCCTCTTCCTTCCTCCCACCCCTCCAGCCTCCCCCCCTCCACGGACCCACCCCCCATTCCCTAATTCATATTTTTAAAATGATCAAATTGATCAAATTCATTCTATCTTTATTTTTCCCTCTCTTGATTTGATCATTTATGAACTGCAAATTGGTTTGCTATTATACTCCTTTGTAGGAACTTTAATATGCATGCTAGCCAAGCTTAGTATCCTTGTGTGACAGTTTGAATGTAATTGGCCACCATAATCTCATAGGGAATGGCACTATTTGGAGGTATGTGTGGTGGTATATTGTGTTCCCCAATGTATTGTACACCATAATAAAATTATCTGTGGATCAGAGAACAGAGTCAGCCACTAGATTAGACATAGAGGCCAGACAGTGGTGGCACATGCCTTAATCCTATCACTTGGAAGGCAGAGCTCCATCTAAATCTCTGTGATTTCAAGGCCACCCTGGGAAGAGAGCCAGTCATAGTGGCACACACCTTTACTCCCAGCACTTGAGATCTCATGTCTTTGATTGGAAAGTACACACACCTTTAATCCCAGGAAGTGATGGCAGGAAGCAGAAATGTATATAAGATGTGAGGACCAGAAACTAGAGGTTTTTAAGCAGTTCAGCTGAGATCCATTCCAGTGAAGACTCAGAGGCTTTCAGTCTGAGGAAACAAAATCAGCTGAGGACTTGGCCAGGCAAGGTTGGCTGTGTCTTCTTGTGTCTCCCTGATCTTTCAGAATTTTCCCAATATCTGGCTTGGGGTTTTTATTAATAAGACATTTTGAGATTTGTGTTATAGGTATGGTTTTGTTTTTAATGTGTGTGGCCTTGTTGGAGAAAGTGTGTCACTGGGAGAGTGGACATTGAGGTTTCTCATATTCAGGATACCACCAGTGACTTAGTTGACTTCTGAATGGCAGCAAGATGTAGGACTCTCAAGTACTCCTCCAGCACCACTTCTGCCTGCATGCTGCTCAGCTCCCTTTTATGATGATCATGGACTGAACCTCTAAAATTAAGCAAGTCACCCCAAATAAATGTTTTCTTTATAAGAGTTTCCATCGTCATGGTGTCTCTTCACAGCAACAGAAGACCAAACTAAGACACCTAGTAGAAATTTCAATCACAATAGATGCAGAAAATAAGAAAAACTGAAGCAAAATCTATCTACAAATCCAGTCCTACAGATGGCACTAGAAGAAAAAAAAA